>CM035426.1:41695484-41705484 GCA_020310875.1 Ceratopteris richardii
AAGCATAAAGCAAGTGGAGGACTGGTGCGAAAGAGGTTGCTGCCAGAAGACTTGAGATGAATGGTCTTGGTAATTGAATATTCTCCAAAGTTGTATTTAGTCAGTGACTTGGATTGTATTTAGTCATTGTAATTGCTTCAACGTAATCAACATTCAAGCTTCCAGGAGTATTTAGTCATTCAAGTTTTCAAGGTTATTCCATTTTCATCATCTCCTTTTTTCTCCTACAAACCCTCAAACTCCTTCTTGTCCACGAATCCCCAACAAATTTGGCACGCCCGGTGGGACCTACAAGGAGATTTGAGCCTAGGAGAAGATCTAGTCCAGTGCCAACAGTAATACTCCAGTTGAGGTAAGTACGTATATCAAGTGTCTCATTTCAGGTGAACTATGAATAGCTCATGACCGCGACCCGGTCACAAACCTTGAGGGTCAAGTGCAAGCAGACAAGAAGAAAGGCGAACAGAAGATCATCGAGTCCACTTTCATCAACTTCATCGGTAGGAAGCATGGCAGGACAAGTGGACCTAGAAACTTTACTCTCCAGATTAAACATAAAATTTCCCTCTTTCAGAGGTTTAGCCCATGAGGATCCAGATGAGCACATTCGAAGATTTCTTGCACTATGCAAGACTAGAGGTCTAATGGGTAGGGAAGATGCCTTCTTGATACTCTTGCCTGCCACTTTGGAAGGTCTGGCAGACAAGTGGTTTAGCCAGTTTGCTGAAAACCACTTTACCTCTTGGGATTTGATGAAAGAGGCCTTCAAAAATCAGTTTCAGCACGGAAACACGGCAGAGATTATTATCGAAGATTTAGAAAACTTGAGATTGGGTCCAGGAGAAAAGTTCCCAGAGTTTGTGACCAGGGCCAAAGCACTAATGGCTAAACTACCAGATCCACCACACGATTTCTTTGTCAAGAAATGGTTAGCCAAACCCCTACCTGTGGTCACCCAATGCAAAATAAAAGAGTTAGTGCTACCTACTGCCTCTGTTGAGGAGTTCATCAATACGGCCACACGCTTGGAACAGATAAGGCACCAGTATGGTGCAACTTCTTCCCAACCATCCTATGGTACAGAACTGGAGGACCCAGTGATCCAGTTAAGAAGGGAGCTGGAGGGCTTGAAAAGGAATAAGCCCTACACAGAGGAGGAGACTGCTGTAGCTCAGCTGAGAAAAGAGATTGAAGTCCTCAAGCTCCAAAAGGAAGAGGAAGCCCAAGCAGAAGAACTAGCTCAGCTGAGACAGGAATTGCAGGAACTCAAAGGAGGCGGCATTAAGAACGGACTCTGGTGCTCCATGTGTAGCAAGCAAGGGCACATAGTAAGTGAATGTCCTCTGCTAAATGTGACTTGTCAATTATGCAGGAAGATTGGGCATGAGGCCCATGAATGCCAAGTAAGGGGAATGCCTACAACGACATACTGGACACAAGGAGGACTCTTGCCACCAGCAAATGTAATGGCAGCAGCAGCAAACCAAGGTAACAACTATAATCCTAGACCGAGAACTAACTTTACAAATGGGCCTAGAAGGCCAATTATTTGCTTCAGATGTGGAGAATGCGGGCACTACCAATCTAGGTGCACTCTCCCAGAAAATGCACCTCCTTGCAGGAACTGTCCAGAAGCCAGGGATCACTATACAAACTGTTGTCCTAAGAATCAAGCCTCTACTTCCGGACCCCATCTCCAAATGATCTCTGTATTCAAGGAGGAAACATTACCTCAGGTGAATGAACCCTCACCATCTACCAGAGTGGTACAATTAGAAGAACTCGAATCTTTTGCAGTACAGACAAGAAGCAAGGGAACGACAAAGGTGGTAGAAAATCAAGAATTGATAAGTAAGGAATTGAACAAAGACAGAGTTGCAATTGAAGACAAAGCTACCACAAGAGCGGACACAAACCAAAATGAATGTCTCATAGGCACCAGTGATGCCATTGGGCATGCCTTCAACAGGGCTCAAGAAGAGTTTGGCAAAGCAAATGAAGCTCACTCTCTTAAAGAGTCAGAGGCTTCAAAACTACTCAAGTCAATGAAGAAGGAGGTTAGTATTTTTTATTTAATAAAGATGGATGGGAAATTCAGGTCAGAATTATTGCAGATAATTGATGAGGCTTCTACTACAAGCTTAGTGGCCAAGACTGCTATTTTACATAAAGGGATAATTAGGGGGGAAGCACCCCTTACGGATTATAAAAGTCCTCGGCTTACAATATCAATCAAGGGTCATGAATTTCAAGGTGTTATTGTAGATGGTGGTTCTGGCATTAACTTGATGCCTGAACATACCATGAAAAGGATTGGACTCCACCCTTCAAGACCGGCAAATTTCACGGTTACTTTGGCAGATCAGAGCAAAGTAAGGCCCTTGGGGGTAATCCCAAAAGTTCCACTTGAAGTACAAGGTAATCTATTCATTCTGGATTTTGTGGTTTTAAGATTGCCCCAGGTTGAAGGAGGATTTCCTCTCTCTTAATTGGAAGACCTTGGCTGAGGCATGCCAGTGTCATTCATGATTGGGGTAAGGACACTATGTGGGTACAAAAGAAAGGGCAAGAGCTGACACAAATTCATTTAGAAGAAGGCCCAGACAATCAAGGAAACACTAGTATGATGCAAACAGTGAGCATTTGCATGGAAACAGAAGCGGAGGATCAACCCCAAATAGATTTTGAGGAAGAAGAGGATATTCTAAATTGGCTCCAAGCAGGCAACTCTTCTTCTTGTTTTGGAATTTTTCTTGATAATCCTGACACGACTGAAGATTATGATGAAGACAAGGAAAAGGTCCAGGTTGATGGATTGGGAGAGCCCATCACTGACCACAGAAGGGGCAGGAAGATACCCCTCAAATACAAATCGGAGGAGAATGTGTCAACAACGGATAACGAAGTTTTTAAAGCTAAAAACAAGGTAAAAAATTCTGAGGTTGATGTTCTTTCCCAATTCAAGAAATCCCTGCAGGATGGATGCAGGACAAGGAGGAACACATCGAAGTCCAAAATACACCTGCTTATGAAGCAATGCACGAAAAGCTAATAGAAGAAGACAAGGAAGCAGATGCACACGGAGATAATATGGTAACAAGAAATCCGGTCCAAGAAATACAATTAGGCACTCAAAATAATAATCAACCGGTTCTGGCGGCCACTTGGTTATGGAGCCACCCAGAGCTCCTGGAAAAGGTAAAATCATTCTTGACCCAGTATGCAGATGTTTTTGCCTGGCATTATAAAGACTTAGAAGGAGTGCCTGCATCTTATGGAGAGCACAGAATCCCTCTAGTTGAGGGAGCCAGACCCATCAGAGGCAGGAGTTATAGACTTAATCCAAAGTATGCCGAAGCCGTCTATGTGGAAATCCAAAAGATGGAGGATGCAGGAATCATCATTCCTGTGGAACACTCAGAGTGGCTCTCACCTATGGTTATAGTACCGAAGAAGAATACTAATAAAATCAGAATTTGCGTTGACTTTAGAGCTCTCAACAAGGTGACCATTCCAGATGGGTTCCCTATGCCTTTTGCAGAACAGGTCATTGAAGAAGTGGCTGGGCATGCCTTATATAGTTTTATGGATGGATTCAGTGGCTATAATCAAATATCAATACATCCAGAGGATCGGGAAAAGACTGCTTTTATCACACCTTGGGGAACATATGTGTATGTAAAAATGCCATTTGGGCTCAGAAATGCTCCAGCCACCTTTAACAGAACGGTCAATCTCATTTTTGGCCCCCTACTGCTCGAATCACTTAGAATATTCATGGATGACTTCTCTTCGTTTTCAGGATCTCACAAGGAAACTCCTCTAGATTGTTTGGACCACCACTTGAGGCAGCTGCTGAATGTTTTCAAAAGATGCAGGGAAACTAAGTTAAAGCTCAATCCAAACAAATGTCATTTCCTTGTAACAGAAGGAACCCTCTTAGGACATGTGGTGTCGGCTAAAGGTATGGCCCCAGATCTTGACAAAATCATTTCTATATTAAAGTTGCCTAAACCTAAATCCCCTAAAGAGATCCAGAGTTTCTTGGGGCATACAGGTTATCATAGAAGGTTTATAAAAATGTATGCAGAGATAGCTAGACCTCTGACTAGACTTACAGGTAAGGAAGTACCTTTTAAATGGGAAGAAGAGGAGGAAAAAGCATATCAGACATTACGGTCATGGTTGGTGTGTGCTCCTATCTTGGTCACACCGGAGTGGTCAAAAATCTTTCATATACATGTCGATGCCAGTGCATATGCAGTGGGGGCAGTTCTAACCCAACCAAGTGAAGAATTCAAAATGGACCGGCCAATTCAATATGCCAGTAGAATCTTGACCAAGGCTGAAAAGAATTACAGTACTACTGAAAGGGAAGCCCTAGCAATGGTCTTTGCTGTCCAAAAATTTCGTCATTACTTACTGGGGGTAAAATTTATTATTATATCAGATCACCAACCACTAAAATACCTCCTCAACAAACCCCAGGCCACCGGTAGAATATGGAGGTGGCTATTGTTGTTCCAAGAGTTTGATTTTTCTGTAGTCCATAAACCAGGAAAAGACAATGTTATGGCGGATCACTTATCCAGAATAAATATGATGAATCAATCTAGTGGAATCAATGATGACTTTCCAGATGCTCATCTGTTTGCTGTAAAAGCTCAAAGCTGGTATTATGACATTAAAAATTTCATTAAAACAGGATTGTATCCAGAAAAGGCGAGTGCTGTACAAAAGAAGAGCCTGCTAATCAAGAGTAGACCATATACATTCATCGAAGATAAATTGTACAGACAGGGCAAAGATGACCGGTTCAGGAAGTGTTTGGAAGAAGAAGAAGTGAGGGAAGTCCTTCACTCTGCACATGAAGGTACAGGTGGTGGGCACCTCCCAGGACATATTATGAGTCAGAGGATACTGGATGCGGGTCTATGGTGGCCTACACTATTTAGAGATGCAGATGAATGGGGAAAGACATGTGACATTTGCCAAAGGTGTGGACCTAAGCCAACAAAGCAGAGAAATAACCCCTTGGTTATTTCCAGCTCCTGGCAACCCGTTGAGAAGTGGGGGCTAGATTTTGTAGGGCCCATCTACCCTCCAGATTTTCCAAAAAGAGAAAAATATCTCTTGATAGCTACAGATTATGCGACAAAGTGGGCTGAAGCTATTGCCTCCTCTGATTGCACTGCCCAAACTGTTGCTGATTTCATTTACAGTAATATCATTTGCAGGTTTGGTTGTCCACTTGAAATTTGTACTGATCAGGGTACCCATTTTGTCAATAAAATCCTCCAAGAAATCTTCAACAGGTATAGAATTCTTCATAGGAACTCTTGTGCTTACTATCCACGAGCAAATGGACAGGCTGAGTCCACAAATAAGGTTTTAATTGCAATGTTACGAAAGGAGTGTATGTTGCAACCCACTTCATGGGGCATTGCGTACCTAGGTACACTTTGGGCATACAGGTTAGCCTACAAAGAGGCCACTGGATATTCCCCATTCCAATTGGTCTATGGTATATTACCTATCGAGCCCTTTGAATTTTTACATGGATCGCCTAAGATAGCATTCATGCAGGGAAAGAAGGATTGTGATGTCTCTCAGAGGCTAGGAACACTACACAAAGTGGAGGAGATTCGTCTACTAGCGACCAAACAATTAATAGAGATTCAAATGAAAAGGAAGGAGGCACATGATCGACATCTGTGGAAAAACAACATTGAAGCTGGCATGTTAGTTCTTCTCCATAAACCTAACCCTCATACGACTGCGAAAGGAAAATGGATCCCTCATTGGGAAGGACCTTTTCGAGTTCTGAAAATGTTGCAATGGGGTGCTGTGCAATTGGAAACACTGGATGGCGACACCCTACCCTTGGTAAACATCTCCAGACTCAAGGGTTACCACCAAAAGTCATAAACATTGCATTTTCATTTCTTTTGTTTCATAAGTATTTTGGAGTGCTTTAATAACTAAAAATTTCTTTCATAAATAAAATTGTCACCAAAATGCTCACGCGTTTTTTTTTGTTTGGGAGGCGCCATTTTTTTTTTTGATGGCCCTTAGTAGTGCAAAATAACTTTCAATACTTCCCTTTCTTTTGTTTATCTTTTGGATGGATGAAAATAGAACTTATATCACCTCTCTTTTGAGCTCTCTTTTGGGTTGAACCATCCATTCCTGTGAGGTAATCTTTCATTCCTCCTTGCTATATAATGTGCGTTCTCTTTCATTCTTGATCCCTTCATTCTTGATCCCCTCAGCATCAGTAAGGTTATCATCATCAGTTTCACCTGTATCACCTGTATCTGATTCAGAAAGGTCGAAGTTCGAAGTTGGCACACATTTGAACCAGGACGAATGATGATCTCTTCCTGAGAACTCTGCGCCCACATCTTCCCACATCTTCCCTCCTCCACCCTCCTCATCCCCCGTCTCCACCCGAAGGCCGCCACCCCCTCCACCCCTCCACCCTCCACCCTCCTCATCCCACCCTCCCCCGCCCTCGTCGCACCGCCCCTCCCTCCGCCTAGTCCCCCTCCGCATCCTCCCTCCACCCTCCTCACCCCCCCCTTCTCCAACCGAAGGCGGCCACCCCCTCCAACCTCCTCCACCCTCAACCGCCCACGACCCTCCACCCTCATCATCCCACCCTCCCCCGCCCTCGTCCCTCCCTCCTCCCCCTCCTCCGCCCTCCCTCCATCCTCCCCTCCGCATCCACTCCCTTTCCACCCCCGCCCCACCTAGTCTCCGCCCCTCCCTCCGCCTACACCGCCTAGTCACCCTCCACTCCCTCCGCCCTCAGCTCCATCCCCTCCCGCCTACACCCTCCGCCCATCACCCCGCCCCTCCCTCCTCATCCTCTCCGCCGCCCGCCACGCCCCCCTCCTCCGCCCGCCCCGCACCTCCCTCCCTCCTCCCTCCTCCGCCCTCTCCCGCTCCCCAATCCAACCCGCCCTCAAAAAGAAACCCGCCCCACCCCGCTACTCCCCTCCTCATCCTCTCTGCCGCCCCGCCCGCACTCCCTCCCTCCTCCCTCCTCCGCCCTCTCCCGCTCACCAATCCACCCGCCCGACCCCGCTACTCCCCTCCTCATCCTCTCCGCCGCCCGCCCCGCACCTCCCTCCCTCCTCCCTCCTCCGCCATCTCCCGCTCACCAATCCCCACCCACTCCCTCCGCAGCCCGCAGCCACCTCTCCCCTCTCCGCCCGCCCACCTCTCTCCGCTCCAACCCGCCCTCAAAAAGAAGCTCATCCTCTCCGCCGCCCCGCCTGCACCTCCTCCCTCCTCCGCCCTCAAACCTCCGCCGTCCCCCGCTCATCCTCTCCGCCGCCCCGCCCGCACCTCCTCCCTCCTCCCTCCTCCGCCCTCTCCCGCTCACCAATCCCCACCCACCCCCTCCGCAGCCCTCCGCAGGCGGCCCCGCTCCTCTCTCCGCTCCAACCCGCCCTCAAAAAGAAGCTCATCCTCTCCGCCGCCCCGCCCGCACCTCCTCCCTCCTCCCTCCTCCGCCCTCAAACCTCCGCCGTCCCCCGCTCATCCTCTCCGCCGCCCCGCCCGCACTCCCTCCCTCCTCCCTCCTCCGCCCTCTCCCGCTCACCAATCCACCCGCCCGACCCCGCTACTCCCCTCCTCATCCTCTCCGCCGCCCGCCCCGCACCTCCCACCCTCCTCCCTCCTCCGCCCTCTCCCGCTCACCAATCCCCACCCACTCCCTCCGCAGCCCGCAGCCACCTCTCCCCTCTCCGCCCGCCCACCTCTCTCCGCTCCAACCCGCCCTCAAAAAGAAGCTCATCCTCTCCGCCGCCCCGCCCGCACCTCCTCCCTCCTCCCTCCTCCGCCCTCAAACCTCCGCCGTCCCCCGCTCATCCTCTCCGCCGCCCCGCCCGCACCTCCTCCCTCCTCCCTCCTCCGCCCTCTCCCGCTCACCAATCCCCACCCACCCCCTCTGCAGCCCTCCGCAGGCGCCCCCGCTCCTCCTCTCCGCTCCCCCGCCCGCACCCGCCCTCAGTCCCTCCCTCTCCACCCCCCGCCCTCACCCGCCCACCGCCCCACCCAAGCCCCCGCAGGAACCGACCCCCTCCGCCCCGCTCATATCTCCCTCCTCCCTCCTCCGCCCTCTCCCGCTCAACAACCCCCACCCACACCCTCCCCGCCGTCCGCAGCCCACCGCCGCCCGCAACCCACCCCCGCCCTCGTCGCACCGCGATCCCCCTCATCCGCCCTCCCTCCGCCTAGTCCCCCTCCACTCCCTTTCCACCCCCCGCCCCGCCAATCTCCGCCTCCCTCCGCCTAGTCAACCTCCCTCCCTCCTCCCTCCTCCCTCCTCCGCCTCTCCCGCTCACCACTCCCCACCCACACCCTCCGCAGCCCTCCGCATCCTCCCTCCTCCCCCCTCCGTCCGCCCTCTCCCGCTCACCCATCCCCACCCACACCCTCCGCAGCCCTCCGCATCCTCCCTCCTCCCCCCTCCACCCTCTCCCGCTCACCCATCCCCACCCACACCCTCCCCGCCGTCCGCAGACCACCGCCGCCCTCACCCGCCCCCGCCCTCAACCGCCCCCGCAGGCACCGACCCCCTCCGCCCCGCTCATCCCTCCCTCCTCCCCCCCTCCGCCCTCTCCCGCTCACCAATCCCCACCCACCCCCTCCGCAGCCCTCCGCAGGCGCACGCATCCGCCCTCCACCACCCCTTCTCCACCACCCTCTCTTCCTCTCCGCGATCCCCCTCCTCCGCCCTCCCTCCATCCTCCCCTCCGCAATCCTCATCCCTTCCCTGGACCCTCCGCCATCCCCTCATCTTCTCCATCTCACCCTTCCACCAGCAACGCCACTTCCCCTTATCCCCAAGAACCACATTCCATAACTCCAAGAATCTTCCACCACATCCACTCAAATCAGGGAAGTCCACCTTACTGGACCTCCACTTTCTCGGCATTCCCAAAGTTCCTCTATGGCTGATCCTCCTCCGCACGACGATCCTTCAACCTTTACGCAATTGGAACTCCCACCCAGCATTCCTAATTTCCCTCCTTCAGAGTCTGCTCCACCGTCGCATTCCCAACCCTTTACCACCCTCGTCTACCCGGTCCCGACATTACCCGTCTCACTTACCCCATCGATTCCTGCATCTTCCACCTCCCATTATTCCCCCGCAGATGCGTCGACTTCCGCTCTTCATCCTCCAATTCTAAATATACCTACTTATTCCATTCACTCAGATTCCACCAATTATTCTCCACATTCGCTCCCTCACCCCCCTTCACCTTCTCCATCTCCTTCTGCTCCTCACTCTTCGATACCTACCTCCCCTTCAGGCGATTATATACGCCTTTTTCTCCCAACTGATTTAAATCTCCACATTCGTATTCACTTATCTCTTCCCCCAATTGACCTCCGCAATCTTTTTTCAGCCGAAAATCTTCAGTATGCAGGTCTTTTAGGCTTGGCGAATGTTCTGTTGCAGGAACCCTCCAACCTTACTGATGTCTATGAAGCTCTTCGGCTGTTCCCCAATTTTCGCACAGGCACTCTTCACATCTCTGACCTCGCCGCCAGTATAGGATCCTCCCTCATCAACTTCCACAGCCCTCCACTCCTATATTCTGGAGTGCCTCCCTCGGAAACAATTGCTTTTTGTCAAGCCCGTTTTGAAGATAATGCACGTTTTTCTCTCCGCATGCAATCCATTTTAAACTCCTTCATTTTTTTCTTTTTACTTAGGAGCCCCACCTCCCCGCTTCCACTTTCCGACATTCGCATTGCAGACCCCCTGTACTGCTTCCTCACTAGCCGCCCCTACCCTTACGCCACCCTCCTCTATAGTTCATTGAACGTGCGATCCCGGCGACTTCGTGAAGCTATCCCTCGCCGATCTCGTGCCTTTAACATCTATTCTGCTCCACTCCTGGCTTGGGTACATCAAATCCCTGCGCAATTGGCTCATCCTTCCGCTATACCCCAATCCCCGCATCTCCCTGTTCGCACCCAG
>CM035426.1:41710484-41715484 GCA_020310875.1 Ceratopteris richardii
AGAGCTTATATCTACAATACCATTACAGATCATCTACTACCGCACATTAGAGGTCTGGAAAAAGCAGAAGATATATGGAGTGCATTGGAAGATCATTTCCAAAATACGACGAAAGCTAGGAAGGCTAGTTTATGGTCAAAGTTTACAACGTTCAAGAAAAAGAAAAGTCAAAGCATTAGTGATTATGTCATTAAGATGAAAGACTTGGAAGATAGTCTTGGATCTATTGATGAAGATATTGAAGATCACAGGTTAATAGCACAAGTGCTTGCAGGACTGAGAGGAGATGAAAGGTGGAAACCTTTCGTACTCTCAACTGAACTTTCTTTAAATCATTTTGTACCATATTTAAATCAATTGCTTGGACTAATGTTAACGTTTGAGCAAGATTTGAAGACAGATGGAGATAAAGGACATAGTTCAGCTATATACACAAAGAATAAGAAGAAAGGTGATAAAGGAAAAGAAAAAGATGAAGAAGAGATGTCTACTCAAGCTAATTATGCAAGAGGAAGAGGTAATGCCAGAAGTAAAAGTAGAGGTAAAGGAAGAGGTAATCAGACTAACAATAAGAAGAATTGTTGGATATGTGGATTAAGCAATCATTTGGCTCATGATTGCTGGCATAATTCTCAAGGATCAAGTCAAAATTAGAACAATAACAGTAGAGGCAAAAACGAAAGATATCAAAGAGGAAGACAAAGCCAAAGAGGCGGATATGGTAGAGGTGGAGCTAGAAGTTGGGGACAGAATCAGTCTTACAACACTACCTACTACAATTATGTGAATGATACGCAAAATGACAGTCATACAACGTTGATGATGAACTCGATAAGTATGTCAGAGAATGAAGACCTCAAGGTATTCTATATTGACTCTGGTTGTTCAAATCATTTGTCAAGAAATATAGAATTGTTATCAGAACTTGAAGGAGGTATTTCAAATCATACAGTACAGACAGGTGACAACACAAAACATAATGTAAGGTCAATTGGAAAAGTAAAGTGTAAGAATGGAGCTGACCTACTAACAAATGTTTTGTATGTTCCAACAATTCCGAAGAATCTGATTAGTGTGGGACAGATAGTAGAAAAAGGTTTTCAAGTCAGGTTTACAAATGAAGGAGTATTTGTTGAAGATCTAGAGAATGGATACAATCAGATTGTCCATGGTAAAAAGGAAGGTAGACTTTTTACTCTTAAACTACAAGGGAATGTTGGTCAAGCCTTGATCACACATGGTGATGAGGTATTTAATGAGTTAGACCTCTGGCATAAGAGGTTAGGACATTTTAATGAAACAGGAATCAAAACTATGGTGGAGAAACAATCCATGATAGGATTACCAAATATGAAGAATCAACATATGATTCACAAGTGCAAAGCCTGTCAGATGGGAAAAGCCCATAGGTTACCATTTCAGAAGAAAGGGTACAAACACGATGATGTGTTAGAACTCATACATACAGATGTATGGGGACCAACAAAAGAAGGATCTATCAGCGGCTCAAGGTATTATGTTCTTTTTATTGATGATGCAACAAGATGGATAACTCTTTATGTTTTGAAAGAGAAGTCAGAAGTATTTGAAGCTTTCAGGCATTTTCATGCATATGCTGAAAGACTTACAGGACAAAAACTCAAAAGACTAAGGTCTGATGGAGGAGGAGAATATTTTTCTCGAGAGTTCAATGATTATCTATGGAATGCAGGTATCAAAAGAGAAATAACTTGCAGGTATACACTGCAACAAAATGGAGTAGCAAAAAGAAGAAACTGAACTCTAGTTGAGTTTGCAAGAGCAATGCTAAAGGAGAAGAATTGTCCGAATTATCTTTTGGGTTGAGGTTGTAAATACAGCTCATATTTGGTAAATAGATTACCATGTACAACTTTAAATGGGATGACCCCGTATGAAGCTTGGTGGGGTAAAAAACCAACACTTGATCATTGTAAAGTGTTTGGATCGGTTTCTTATGCTTATGTACCATCACAACTGAGACATAAGCTTGAACCAAAAGCTGAAAAATATGTGTTCATTGGATATGATGAAAAACAGATGGGTTATAGGTTATGGAGTCCTCTAACCAAACAGTTTACTATTTCCAGAGATGTAACATTTGATGAAGGAAAAAGCTGGTATACAGACATAGAGTATAATGAAGAAACAATTAAAGAAGAGATAAGAAGGAAAGAAAAAGGAAAATCACATATGTAGATGAATGAAAATGAAGATCATAAGCAGGCAAGTACGTCTAGTATCGGATCAGGTATGAGAAATGAAGATGGACCGAGATTTGATGAAGTTGTGTATTTAGATACACATGAAGAATATGAGCTAAGAAGTTCAAACAGAGTAAGGAAACAACCAACAAGGTATTCCTATGACACTTCTTATCTGACTTAGAAAAACTATGCTTACTTAGTAAAGGAAGATGGAGAACCTCAGAATTACAGTGAAGCAAAAGGTAAGAAACAATGGGAAGAAGCAATGAAGGAGGAGTTCAATGCTCTTGAAGAAAACAAGAATTGGGAACTTGTTCCAAAACCAAATGGTAAGAACGTGATTGGAAATAAATGGGTTTACAAAGTTAAGAAACTTGCAGATGGAAGGATAGCCAGACACAAAGCTAGACTAGTGGTCAAAGGCTATGCTCAGATGCATGGCATTGATTATGATGAGACGTTTAGTCCGGTGGCAAAGATGCCAACCATAAGGACATTGATTGCTATAGCAGCATCAAAAGGATGGAAGCTAAGTCAGGTGGATATAAAGAATGCATTTTTAAATGGATATATATCAGATGAAGTCTACATGGAACAACCTGAAGGGTTTGTAAGTTCCAGTTACCCAGATCATGTTTGCAGATTAAGAAGAGCTCTCTATGGATTGAAGCAAGCTCCAAGAGCTTGGAATTACAGACTTGTGAAGTATCTCAATGACCTTGGATACCAAAGCTCAAAGGCTGATGCAAGTCTACTCATTAAGAGAACACATGAAGGTATGATCTACATTTGTATTTATGTAGATGACATAATAATCACAGGAACCTCAGATGAAGGAATCAAGGAGGTAAAAGATTACTTGAAAAAGAGTTCAAGATCAGTGATCTAGGAAAATTATCATACTTTCTTGGAATGGAAGTTACATATACAGATATATGTTTCGCAAGAAAGGTATCTCCTAAACTTACTGAAGAAGTTTAACATGGACAATTGCAGAGAAGCTTCAACACCGCTTGAAGTAAATCATAAACTCAACAAATATGGTGGTGCAGAGTTTAAAGATATGAGGAAGTATCAGTCGTTAGTGGGAAGCTTAATTTATGCTACACTAACAAGACCGGATCTCAGTTATGCAGTGGGAGTTCTCTCACAGTTCATGCATTGTCCGAAAGATCAACATTGGGTTGCAGGACAAAGAGTTCTTAGATATATCAAAAGAACTATAAAAGAAGGATTATATTATCCTTTTACGTCAGATATAAAGCTGAGAGCATAGAGTGACTCAGACTGGGCAGGAAGTCAAGATGACAGAAGATCGACACATGGGTATATGATATACCTAGGAGATAGCAACACACAGTGGCTTTATCGTCAACAGAAGTAGAATATAAAGGACTTGTGGAAGCAGCTAAAGAAGTGATATGGATGCAAACCTTGTTCAAAAGCATGGGTATTGATCAAGGTATACCTATCATACATGGAGATAATATGAGTTCGTTGTATCTTGCAGCAAATCCAATATTTCATTCAAGAACAAAACACATAGAGATTCAATATCATTTCCTAAGGGAAAAGGTAATGGAAAAAGAGATTGAAATAGTATACACATCTACAAAGGATCAGATAGCAGATATTCTGACAAAGAGCTAAGATGGAGTAAAGACAAGCATATTCAAAGAAATGGCAGGTATAAAAGGAAAGAAGAATATATGAAAGATTAGAGAATGCAAATTAGTGATTGAGGGGGAGCTGTTGAAGAATCACTCACAAATTTGACATACAGACAGACAAAGAAAGACAAAGAGAAGCAGAAACAAAGCATTCAGAAAATCAAGCCTTAGTGAAAGGACAAATTCATGACTGTAATATAGTTCATAGAAACTTCCAGAAATACGAGTTTTGAATCTCGGAACAAAATGTATATATATATGAGATGAGTATGAGAGAAAAGAGAGAGAGAGAGAAGTGAGTATGCATAGAACCGGAATAGAATAGCGCATATAGAAATTGAGGATAGTAAGATAGAAGACGCCAGAGATTGCGTATGTAGAGATGAATAATAGAACCTGAACTGTCGGGTATTCATCTAAGAGAGATGGTAAGGAATAACTACTCAGAGTAGGAGAGTTTTTCCATAGCTATGAGCAAAGTGAGGCCAAGATATTTTGTACACATCTTCTCTAATAGAAAACACATGCTCATATTCTTCTCTAATAGAAAACACATGTTCACATCTTCTCTAATAGAAAACACGTGAAAGTTTGAGCGTATTCTTCGTATGTGAAGAAATCTGAGTAATTTCATGTTACTGTGAAAGTTAGTTAACAGTTATAGTTTTCTCAATCAATGTTTTCCGCTACATCTACAAGTTAGATCTCTCAACATAGTGTAAAGTTTTTCATGAGAGATAGCTCATCTTGAAGTCAGTAGTCTCAACTATAAGTTGATCAAAAGACTTCTGTGAAACGGGACAAGTACACAGTACTGTGTCTGACCGTAAAGGACATCCACAACTGGTGACATTTTTCCTTCAACTTCAGAAAGAGTTCATTTAATGAAGGAAGCTCAGGTATTACTTCCTTACATCATCAACAATCATTTGAAGTAATTACAAACAGAATTGCAGCTGATTCCGGTAAGATTCTAGTAAGATTACGGTGACATTCCGTTGATAGTCTAGTGAAGATCTAGTGACATTTCGGTGAGTTCAAAACACAGTCATAAAGGTTTCAGTTTCATAAAGTTTGCTAAGCTACTGATGATTATAGAGGTGTT
>CM035426.1:41720484-41730484 GCA_020310875.1 Ceratopteris richardii
AACAAGATATGGAAGAAAAGGAGAGCACAATTACAAAGTTAAAAGCCAATCTTACACAACTAAAAGAGACTTCACTTGGGATGAGATATAGGAAACGACCATTATCATCCTTTCAAGCTCTTTCAACTGGTGGTGGAGCACGGAAGCGACGTGTTTACACACTTAGGTATGTGTTTCGCTTGTTTATTTATGTTAAAAGACTTTTACATTGAGTTTCTTATTGTGCAGGTCATTTGTTGAAGATGCGAGTGTTTCCTCAACAATGGAGGATCAATTGAAGTTTCTGAATTCTTGTCTTAGCAACAAACATGTGCTTATGATTTTGGATTCACCAATAGGAAATTACATCAAAACCCAAGTGATTAAAGATTTTGCAGGCAACTTAGAAGATATTATTAGTCCTAGTGAGGTACAGATGGTATGTGATGAAGCAGGTGTTAGTACTAGAGCATACACTGCATTGTACAATCTTTTGAAGCAGGCTCTGCAAAACAAAGGTATCTTCCAAAGCATTTTTCCATGCCCTTACAAGGTATCTCTGAAGAAGAAGATGACCAATGAGGTAATTGCCAATACTCTTGGCAATTACCTGCATATAGAAGATGTTATGCCGACATCCATTTATCATTCATCTACATCAAAGAAAGAGTTGAAAACACATCTAGAAAGGGATTCATCTACACAAAGTACAACAACATATTTGTCAATTTGGAGAGGATTCAAAAAGAAATGGTTAAATTTTACAAATCCACAATTCAAGGTATATCCATTGTTTTGATAATGACATTCATAGTATTTTTAATAATATAATGTTTGTTATTTGATGTAGATTGTGGTTCCAAACTCAAGTTTGTATTGAAGCTAGATGAATGTCAAATCATAAAGGGACGACGTACAGAGAGACTTAGTGTGACACTCATGAACAAAGCTATGGCCCATGCCATTATTGATGATAGTGAAGAATCTACCCATCACTTTACATATAGTGTCCAATCCGAGAAAGATATATGGTGGTTAGGTGCTATTGAAGTACCTAAAGAATCCAATGATGTTCTTACATGGATTTTCAGTAGGACCCCATGGATCACAGAGGTGATAACTTCTCAAATTCATGGTGCCAAAATCACTGTAGAAAGCCTCGGTGATTTTGAAGTAGAGTGGCACTTAGATGGAGACTTGAAGACTATCAAATGCATGTTAGGATGCAAACAAGGTGCATCTACTCTCTATCCTTGTCCATATTGCACATGAGGTTGTAAACGAATAAAGAGAAAACAAAACAACATAGATGATTTAGCTGATGACACAGATGCAACTCCATCTACTGAATGGGATATACCTTTAATGAGGTGTCCCATGTTAGGTACACCTAATCGTGACATGTCAGATAAGGATTGGAATCCCATTATTCCATTCCCTTTAGTCAATGTCCACTTTTGCACCTTGCATGCCTTCATGAAAATTTTCGATAGACTATTGAAGCTCCACATAGAATATGCATTTTCCATGAAGCCAGTTGATAAATCTATTCAAGCTATAAAGAAATTGGAGAAACTTCTTAATTCAATTGGTTGTCATGGTAGAAATGTAACCCTAGTTGTTAAGAAAGTTGGAGAATCTCAAGATAGTTTGCAACAACTGTCAATGACAGGGAATAAAGCAAGAAATTTTTTTAGAAGAGGTACTAGCACTCAAAATAATGAACATTATGAGCTGTGGAAAGACCTATGCATGATCACAACAGACAATGACTCTCAAGTTGATCTTTGTAATAAGAGAAAGAAAGTTTGGTCGAGCTTTGATAAGTTGGTAGGCTTAATGGGTCTGACTAGGTCTAGTGCTATTCAACGTCAAATGTTTCAAGAAACATTAGTGGAGTTCACTAAGTGTTTCATTGAATCTTGGGGAGAGAGAAATATAACACACTACATTGTAAGTGTAATCTTCTTCTGCAAGTGTTCATAGCACTTACCTTTTTCCAATGTAATTAAGAATTTTTAGCATATTTTGTTTGCACATGGAGCTTATTTCATGCATCAATATGGGTCATTAGAGATTTTCAGTACCCAAGGAATGGAAAAGTCACACTACAAAGCGAGGGGTGTCTACTTCAAAAACACCGGACATGGTGGTGGTCCACTACAATCAAACTACATGGAGGAGATGTTTAATTGGTTTTACCACACTACATTCTCGAGAAAGTTTTTTGTGGAATGACTTAGGGATTCAAAATTGGCAAAACTTGCAAGAACAAAGCAACACAACATTGCCAGTGAGAAATGGAAGTAATCATTAGGTCCTCTTCATCATGCTCAGTGGTGTGCTAGGAGACAACGAGAAGGCTCAGCTTGGGAGTAAAGTGAATTCATTATTTCCCATTATGTGGTAAAACCTATGATTATTTTAATCTTGGTTTCAATGCGTTATTATTTAAATTATAATATTCTATATGGTTTTAAATATGTTTTGTCCATTCTAGTGTGAACAAACAATTCTTAAAAAAACTCTATAAATAGAGAGAACTCACTTCATTTGACACTTTTTGCAACTCAAGAGAATGGCACACTATGGTCGAGATTTAGATGGGAGATTGACAATCAAATCAGTAGACATCAAGGATATACACTTTTCATTTCCAGCTCTTGGTTTGGAATGCAGGAGATGAAAACGATTCAGGAAGGAGCTTCCTTTTTCTAAACAATGGAGGCGTGTTTAGATAATAGAACGCAACATGAGACATGAAAGCGATATCTTATATGTGTGCTTTATGAGTGCGTGTGAGGCCATACATTAAGAGGATTCAGTCCAAGGACCCGTTGATTCATGGAATCAGAAGCATATCAAAAGATAGGTGGAGGTATTCTGGGCCGACTTTTGTCTTGGGGGCTCTTCGCGAAGGAAGAGAGGGGGAGATACTGACGGAGATTATCATGGCGGGATAGCACTTTGTGGCTAGCAGAGGATTAGCGGAAAAAAAACTCTATTCTGGCTCATCTGGTCAAGGATGTTTTTAGGAATTGAGAACGAGAGTTAGCTCTCTTTGGTGGAGCATACATGAAATTGAGGGAGTTATCCAATGTTTCTAAGTATGCAGTCGAGGAGAATATCCCCATCAAAGAGAGGAAATCGAAGAAGGACTTCTCTGAGCGTGCTACAGGCAAAATAGGATAGACAAGAAGGCCATCAGCAGAGAGGGGATGCGAAGGCCACACAGGGTGCTAAGGATAGTGATAAGTTGAAATAGCAAGAAGAAGAAACGGTAGATATGGAGTACTATGCTGGGCGGGTTTAGGAGGGACAACCGGTTTGTTTTTCGGATAGGCCAACCAAGTTCTTGTGTTGTTGTTGATGTACCTACGACACTGGTCATTCAAACGTTGTGAGAGTCCAATATGATCCGAAGGAATGTTCCTATGATGATTTGCTTGCTTGTTAGAGGTAGGTCATGATCCAACCACCCTCAACCGTAAGGGGAACGATGTTGGGACTCAATACAGGTCAGGCATATACTTCTACACACTTGAGCAAGAGAAAGCAGCCATTGAATCCATGGCAATGCATCAACAAAAGCTGATTTCAGGAAGATGGTCACAGAAATCTTACCTGCCAAAACGTTCTACAGGGCAGAAGAATATCACCTGCACGTATCATGGCAATTTATTGACTTTGAGATCACTGGTTCCCCTACAGACTGGAAGAAAGAAACTGGTGCAGGAAAATAAGGAAGGACTTCTGTTGGTGCTCAAACAAAGGAGTGACGCTATCATACCTCCAGGACAAGAATGCACTCTTCTGCCAAAGTGACTCGATTGAATGCTGAAGGTCAGGGTCTTGAGCCAGGTGGCGAAGCAGGAAGATCAGGTAGTCCTATCTCGGCCCTTAGCACCGAAAATCTCCATGAAGATTGTTTTTCTTTTGAGCATGTACAGTGTAGTGGTTGACACAGATCACACGACCTGCAGAGTTACACGAAATGTATAAATTCACATCGATAGCTTGTTCTGAACCATTAAAGTTCTTGGAAGAAAACATACATGTTCTAATCCCATTTCATGGTAAAAAAGGACGGCTCGCTTCAAAATTCCCCAAACCTTTTCTCAACATGAAGCTACAGAACAATACCCATTCATGAACCTATAGATCTTTGACGTAATCAATGAGTTGACTCATTGAGTCCTATGAAAAATTAGGAGTGATGTCTCGCTTCTAGACTATTAAAAACTCAGACAATTTGCTCACGGTTGATTTGAAAACGGATGTTCATCCCAACCCAACTAAACTAATAATTTTCCTTGGACCAAGACTCCCTCCTTTCCTTGATCTTTGCAACATACCTCGTGAACTTTAAAGAGAGAAATACCATTCATCAAAGAACATCCGCTTTGCTGAACTTGGAGAAGGATTGAGAATATCTGTGTTTCTATCATTAGCTCTTCCTCCTTTCAATGAACCCCGACGACAATGCACCAAGCAAACTGCAAGGAAAGATCGCATCTTGTTTCCTAGCCCTCATCTAGGGACACAATGCCCACCATGGTTGCAACCCCCCCCCCCCCCCCCCCCCAAAAGACCATGAAGTGGTTCCCAGAGCACATATGTGCCTGTGTCACATGATGGTGCACCACTTGGGAGCAATCCAATGCGAGAACATGAAGTGTCCAATATACAGGAGTCTTTCACTCCAAGACGATCAAAGTCCATTTCAGATGATGAGCCACCAACAAGGACACCCATCAAGGCAAGACCCAAACAGAAGTTGATGAGAAGGATTGTATCAGAGAGCGAAGAGGAGTCATCCTCGAATGACAAAAGTGGCAATCAACCACCATGGAATGATATGAAATTTCCAACGAGCCATATGGTGACACATGGAGGCAAGACACTTCCACAAGGACAAGGGCAAATACCAACAGAGGAGGAAAGAGAGCAAAGTCAACAACCACATTGTTGGGGCTCAAGGTCAAGGACAAGCATAATAAGTGCATCTGAGAAGTGGATACATAAGAAGAAGGAGCACATAGGGAGCTCCAAGAAGTGTATGTCAAATTTCCAGAAGAAATCCCTATAAAATAGTGGTTTTCATCACTAGAAACACCAGTGTAAATATCATTTCACCTTTTTGTAGCTCCATTTTGTGCAAGCCAAGGAGTCCTTGAGCTTGAGGAGCATTAGAAGTACCATGCTACCAATTTTCATAATTTTTAGACTTCGTTTGAGCCTTCAAATAAGCCCTGGAACCTAATTTTTAACTATGCCAGACACTAAGTCTGAACAGGGTCAAAACTACTCAAAAAACTATAAAAAGAGCTAGAGAGCTCATTTTTGAGGTTAGCTTGATAGAGAATAGAGCTTTTTGAAGAGAGCTCTTTAGTGATCGAAGCTTTCCATTGTTCCTCTCTTTGATCTTACCTTGTGCGCGTGTATGTGCATGTGTGTGCATGTTTGTGTGCTTTCACTCATGCACTTGTGCCTTCACTTGCTCGTGGTCTTCATACTGGTCCTCACGTCTCCGCGGATTGACAAGTAAAGGAGGTGGTGCTTACACTTGAGCTACACCAAATTTTGGCAGCATTGCTGGGGAGAGAGCTTCGAGGACGAGCGTTGTGATGGTAAGATCGTAGATTTGTAATGTGGGAAGGTAAAAAAACTATCATTTTTGTTTATTTTCTGATTTTTCTTCTTCATCTTCATCATCATCACCATCTCCATCTTCTTCCATCTTCTTCTTCATAGAAATTTCTTGTTTTTTAGTGCATTTTCACCATTTTCATACCATCTTTCATGCATTATTGTGTGAGAAGGAGTTAGGAAGTGCAAGGGAGAGCAAGCGCCTGTGTTTTTTCACGATTTTTTGCACATACGGAGCTCACCATTGCTTGGTGCTCAGAAATTTGAAGTTCCCACCAAAAAAAACGATTCTGACTGAAAATCGTGATTTTCATAAAATTTAAATTTTTTCAAAAAATTGCGATTTTCTATTTCCTGCCTAAAAGTCTTTAGAAAAGAAAACGATTCTCGGGTCATCCTCAAAATCACGATTCTCGGGTTGTGCTCAAAATCGCGATTCTCTAAATTTCTCAAAAACACAATTCTGAGAAGACACGATTTTCAGTGGGCTCAAAAGCGCGATTTTCACAAATCACGATTTTCAGCCAAAAACACGATTTTGTGAAAACACGCTTCTCTATGGCTTCAAAATCGCGATTTTCAAAAACACGAATTTCAAAAACACGATTTTCATCCAAAATCACCATTTTCATAATTTTCAGAAAACACGATTTTCACTAAAGTACAAAATCACGATTTTCAGAACATGATTCTCAAGAAACACGATTTTCATTCAAAATCGCAATTTTCATGTTAAAACCACGATTCTCAGTCAAAATCGCAATTCTCTGGTTATTCTCAAAATTGTGATTTTCAGGCCAAAAACACGATTTTTTGTCAGAATCGCGTTTTTCACGATTCTCACTCAAAATCGCATTTTTCACGATTTTCACTCAAAATCGTGTTTTTCACGATTCTCACTCAAAATCACATTTTTCACGATTCTCACTCAAAATCGCATTTTTCACGATTCTCACTCAAAATCGCATTTTTCACGATTCTCACTCAAAATCACGTTTTTTTAGGATTTTCAACCAAAATTGCATTTTTTGGGTTTTGCTCAAAATCGCGATTTTCATAGGTGCTCAGCATCACGATTTTCATGATTTCACAAAATCGTGACCACAACAAAGGCAAACACAACCGTTCAAGACAACTGCTATATCAAATAGAAAGACACCATTCGACAAGAAAGCAGTTCCGGGCATGAAGCAGATCTGGGTACGAAAAGGAGAGCAGCCACTAGCCTTACCAACACAATTCCCACCCACGCAAGTCAACAATGCAAGGACTAGAACCAAGCAACCAAGACCAGCTCAACAAGAAGGTATGCGACAAATTTGGGTGCCTAAGAAACTAGTTGCGGCTCAACGAGGGTGATTACACATGTGGGTTCCAAAAGGACTATTACAACCTAGGCCTATGCTCTCCACCATGCAAAAGGTATCAACCAAGAATCCAAGGAGAGAAAAGGGAAAGAATCAAGCACAGAGACCACAAGAGGATAGACTCACCTCTTCGGCAATAGTCAGAAGACCAACAACAATGGTATGGGTATGGAAGCCAAAATCATCGGTAGGCCCCAGAGAACCAAAGAGCCAACCACAAAGGATCAAAGCCTCAAGAAACCATCCAAACATGGAGCAACAAGAGGAGATCACTAAACAGTCCAAGACCATTCTCAAATGGATCCCCATAAAGAGGAAGGATCACTTGTCATTCAACAATCACGGGCTTACATCATTTCAAGATACAATGGATACCTCCAACAAAGATGGCATCAACATCTACAAGTGACATCAAGCCTTGACGAGCGACAACCATGTGCTCCTTGCACAACCCTGTCTTTCGCACCATTCAAGTCATGCATTTCTAAAGTATGCATTAATATAGGGCCACATTACATGGCCGTGCATAGACACATTTGAGAGTCCCATGCAACTTGAGTGATGCTTAACGATTGTATGTAAAAGAGCATCCAAGGAGATATCTGCAAGGGGTAGTTTGGTACCCTGAAAATCCTTGCCTGTATACTGGGTGAGAAGAATCTTGCTTATGGTGAGCTAAAGAGAATATGTGAAATTAGAATATAAAGAAATTCAATTCTCAGTATTTGGCAAATGTTTCTTTGAAAAGAGGAGACAGGACCAAGCACTCACAAATTTTTTTTTTCATCAATGGACCATCAACACGGACATTCATTGCCAATGTTCCATCACAAATGTCGGGTGTACAACATGAAGAGATAAGCATCGATCGACCCTTCACCATGGTAAGTATCTTTACTTTGGCAACACCATAACCATGATAGATTAGGAAACCTCTTCGTCGGCATACCCTTGAGCACTTAGCTCAAGACCCCCAATTTTTGCACCATACTTCTTCGAATGCATTTTCCAAGTAAGCATGCATAGGGCTACATTACAAAGGCCATGCACAAGGCACATATTTTCCTCAACCCATGCATGAACACACTTACCCATCATTCATTATGGATTATGAGTACTTGGCATGACTAAACATCATCTTTGGAAGATCTAGAGGACATCAAAGGAGATTCACAATGACAGAGTCATGCTGGAATCCAACAAATACGCACATACCAAGGGACTCCCACTTGCAAAGGCTTGCAGTGAAAAATCAAGAACCGGACAACCAACTCTACTACAATTGGATGATAGATGAATCTTGCTCATATAGAATGGACACTACCTCTCAAAGCACTACCTAGGACAACCATTACAACAAGGGTCTGTCAGGGATGACAGACTCAAGAGGGGGGGGAGTGTTGAAGCTCAAGGTCAAGGACAAGCATAATAAGTGCATCTGAGAAGTGGATACATAAGAAGAAGGAGCACATAGGGAGCTCCAAGAAGTGTATGTCAAATTTTCAAAAGAAATCCCTATAAAATAGTGATTTTCATCACTAGAAACCATTGTAAGTATCATTTCACCTTTTTTTAGCTCCATTTTGTGCAATCCGAGGAGTCCTCGAGCTTGAGGAGCATTAGAAGTACCATCGTACCAATTTTCATAATTTTTAGACTTCGTTTGAGCCCTCAAATAAGCCTTGGAACCTAATTTTTAACTAGGCTGGACACCAGGTCTGAACAGGGTCAAAACTACTCAAAAAACTATAAAAGGAGCTAGAGAGCTCATTTTTGAGGTTAGCTTGATAGAGAATAGAGCTTTTGTAAGAGAACTCTTTAGTGATCGAAGCTTTACATTGTTCCTCTCTTTGATTTTACCTTGTATGCGTGTGTGTGCATGTGTGTGCATGTTTGTGTGCTTTCACTCATGCACTTGTGCCTTCACTTGCTCGTGGTCTTCATACCAGTCCTCACGTCTCCACGGATTGACAATTGACAACAAAATGTGCAAGATGAAGTTGGACCCTCACATCGTGTACATCGGAGAAAAAAAACTATCAACCATGACGTAGACCTCAACGCCAGCCAAACATACCTCCCAACGCAAGAGCTCTACAAAGACGAAGGAAGCATTGTAGGGCTTTTGCAAAGATACGACACTACCAATAGTCTGTTGAGCTACTCATACCACGAAGAGCTTTTGCAAGGGTAGTAAAAGAGGAACTACAAAGCTACCGTGCAGGTCTACGAATACAAGGGATAGCACTTGAAGTGCTTCAAGAGGCAGCTGAGGCCTACCTCATCTTCATGCTTGAGGACTCTAACCTGTATGCTATCCATGGCAAGAGAGTAACCATACAACCGAAGGACATTCAGCTAGAAAGAAGAATTAGAGGAAATAACCCATGAAATGTGTATATTGTACCCTTTGATAGGCCTACTTTGCGATGTAATACAATGGATAATAGAAACTTTTGTTTTAACCTATATTCTTTATGTCTTTTTTTTTCTGTCTCTCACTCTCTCTATCTTTGACTCCCCAGCATAATTGTATGCAACTAACTTTTCTTTCAGTTAGTTATATATGGAATGATTTGAACATGCATGCATTTGCCTATTGTTTTGTGACTAGATATGTACATGTTTTACCTAATTATGCCCCACATTTCATTTTCATGCCAAAAAAACCCCAGCCACAGAAATGCGAGATTCAGCCCTGCAAATTTTTTACAAGGCTGAATCCCGCGTTTCTATGGCTTGGGGTTTTTTTGCATTTTTTGGGCTTGTGTATGCATAAAATGTATGGATGAGATGTTAGGTCTATTTAATACAGAGGCTATGCCCTACAAGTAATCTTTGGCCTTGCTGTGACTTCAGTGTAAACTTGATGCTACCATAACCAAGAGAAAATGAACAATAACATACTTTCCCATACATTGGAGCCCCTAAAAACACTAGAAAAGTCCAAAAAGTGTGTTTTTGTGGCTAGGGCTTTTTTGCCCTTTTTTATGCATTTTAGGATA
>CM035426.1:41745484-41760484 GCA_020310875.1 Ceratopteris richardii
CAATGAACTCTCTCCATGTATGATAGGTATACCTTGATCAATGTCCAAGCTTTTGAACAATGTGTGCATCCATATCACTTCTTTAATTGATTGCACAAGTCCTTTGTAGTCAGCTTCAGTTGATGATAAAGCCATTGTATGTTGCTTCTTTGAACACCAACTCACAAGTTTATATCCTATGTATATCATATACCCATGTGTTGACCTTCTATCATCTTGACTTCCTGCCCAATCTGAGTCACTATATGCTATCAACTTTATATCTCATGTAAAAGGATAATATAATCCTTCCTTCAAAGTTCCTTTGATGTATCTAAGAACTCTTTGACCTGCAATCCAATGTGGGTCCTTTGGACAATGCATGAATTGTGAAAGAACTCCCACTGCATAACTAAGATCAGGTCTTGTTAGTGTAGCATAAATCAAGCTTCCCACTAAACATTGATACTTCCTCATATCCTTGAACTCTCCACCATCATATTTACTGAGTTTATGATTGAGCTCAAGTGGTGTTGATGCCTCTCTACAATTCTGCATGCTAAACGTCTTTAGAGTATTCAAACGATACCTTTCTTGTGATACATATATACCATGATCTGCATAAGTGATTTCCATTCCAAGAAAATATGACAATTTTCCTAGGTCACATATCTTGAATTCCTTCTCAAGTAATCTCTTCACCTCCTTGATTCCTTCGTTTGAAGTACCTGTGATTATAATATCATCTACATAAATACAAATGTAGATCATACCTTCATCTGTTCTCTTGACAAGTAAACTTGCATCTGCCTTTGAACTTTGATATCCAAGATCATTTAGATAGTTCACAAGTCTATAATTCCAAGCTCTTAGAGCTTGCTTCAATCCATAAAGTGCTTTTCTCAATCTACAAACATAATTTGGATACTTTTAATCTGCGAACCCTTGAGGTTGCTCCATGTAAACTTCATACTATATATATCCATTTAAAAATGCATTCTTTATATCTAGTTGACTCAATGTCCATCATTTTGATGCTACAATAGCAATGATTGTCCTTATGGTTGACATCTTTGCTACAGGACTGAATGTCTCATCATTATCTATGCCATGAGTTTGAGCATAGCCTTCAACCACCAATCTAGCTTTGTATCTAGCTATTCTTCCATCTGCATGCTTCTTTATTTTGTAAACCCATTTATTTCCAATTACTTTCTTACCATTAGGTTTTGGAACAAGTTCCCAAGTCTTGTTCTCTTCAAGTGCATTAAACTCTTCCTTCATTGCTTCTTCCCATTGTCTCTTACCTTTTGCTTCGTCATAGCTTTGAGGTTCTTCATCTTCCTTAACCATGTAAGCATAGTTTTTCTGAGTCAAATAAGAAGTGTCATAGGAATACCTTGTTGGTTGTTTCCTCAATCTGGTTGACCTTCTTCGTTCACACTCTTCATGTGTATCTGGATATACTTCTTCATCAAATCTAGGTACATCTTCATTTCTTCTATATGATCCAACCTTGGATGTGCTTGCTTGTGATCTTCATCTCCATCTACTTGCATGTGTGATTTACCTCTTTCACTTCTTCTTACCTCTTCTTCAAATGTTTCAAGATTACACCCTTTATCTACAGACCAACTCATTTGTTCATCAAATGTCACATCTCTGGAAACAATAAATTGTTTGGTTAGAGGACTCCATAGCCTATAACCCATCTGCTTTTCATCATATCCAATAAACACATATTTTTCAGCCTTTGGTTCAAGCTTATGTCTAAGTTGTGATGGTACATAAACATAGGCAATCGATCCAAACACTTTACAATGATCAAGTGTTGGTTTCTTACCCCACCAAGCTTCATAAGGGGTCATTCCATTTAGAGTTGTACATGGTAACCTATTCACAAGATATGTGGCTGTATTTACAACCTCTGCCCAAAGATAATTAGGCAAATTCTTTTCCTTTAGCATTGCTCTAGCAAACTCAACCAAAGTTCTATTCCTCCTTTTTGCCACCCCATTTTGTTGAGGTGTATACCTACAAGTTATTTCTCTCTTGATACCTGCATTCCAAAGATAATCATTGAATTCTTGGGAGAAGTATTCTCCCCCTCCATTGTTGGAGAATTCCTCTCCTATTCGCAGTGGAAAGTGTAGAAGAGCTTCTGAAGATCAAGACTTTTGTCAACAGCAGAACCTTCAAATGAAAACTGGTACCAATTGAATAATGCAATGAACTTGAAAGTTTGGTCACTCAAACTAGACACTTAGTGCTTTCAAATGAGCTATCAAAATTTCAATTTGGAGTAGTTTTGGGTTGGCAACTTTTTGCCTCAAAATAGAGCATAAAGTATTTGATAAAACTGTTCTACATAGTGGAAGTGCACAAGATAATCTTGCCAATGAATGTTTAAACACTAAAATTGGATACATATATTGAGAGATATGACTCTCATTACTAGACTACGGAGAAATTGGTATGCGACTGGACATAGTCTATGAGAGTGAAGAGAACGAAATGACTCAAACCAAACAAACTAACTACAAGGGGACTTCCATGCCTTCTCGCCCTATTCTTGAGTGTCCTCCCTTGCCTCTTTTATAGCAAAGTGACCAAAAACTCTCATGATGAGTTTGAGATCTCTTCTCCATAACTCTTCCACTACTTTGAGTAGCCACTCCTCTTCCAGTTCAGCTTTTTTGATTTGATTCTCTTTTGATCTCCACTAGTTGTTGAAGTAAATGCTTCCATTTTTCATTTTTGTATTTTCCTTCCATTGAAGAAAATCCTTTTTTGCAAAAATATATACGACCTTGCTTATTTATTTTTTAACACTCCCCCTCAAGCTCACATGTGAGCTTGCACCTTCAGCCATATCCTGCAAGTTGACTTCATCCTTGAACCTCTTTAGCTTAGAAGCATCTAAGGACTCTGTAAACATGTCTACAACCTGGTCATTAGTTATAATGAACTTTATATCCATATCCTTGCTCAAAAAGTTTTCTCGAACATAATGATAATGCACTTCTATGTGCTTACTTCGTGCATGAAACATTGGATTGTTTGTCAAGTGAATGCTTGACACATTGTCACCATAAATTGGAGTGGTCTCTACCTGCACCTGAACATCAACCAAGAGCTTCTTAATCCACATAGCTTCACAAGTTGCAAAGGTTAATCCTCTATATTGAGCTTCTGTAGATGATAGTGCAACAGTAGGTTGCTTCTTTGAGCTCCATGTGATAGGTTTGCTACCTATCATGAACACATAACCTAAAGTGGATCTTCTATCTTCCTTCGAACTAGCCCAATCAACATCATTGAAGCCCTTTACCTACAGTTCTTCATAATATCTATAAAACAAGGCATGATTGACTATGTGCTTCACATATTTTAACACTCGTTTGGCTGAATTTAAATGTTCACTTGTTGGAGTTTGCATAAATTGAGAAAGAACTCTAACGATATAACACAAATCTGGTCTTGTGATCATAGCATAGATCAATGAACCTATAATACTCATGTATGTAGTTACATCATGTAACGTCTCTCCATCACTTGAGCATAGCCATTAGGGGAAAAAGGAACCCTGCATGGGCCTTGTAAGGATTCCTAATTTTTAACAAGGAGATTAAGTCGTTAGAAAAAACCACTAGTGGTATTGTGAAATAAAATAATATTTCATATACTATTTTATTTGAATCCTCAAAGAAAAAATTTTGTGGCCTTTGGATGCTTGAAATTGATGGCCAAGATTAAAGTGGATGAAGGGTAAGAGAGAGAAGACCTGACAATACTTCGGAGTGGGGACAATCTCATGCATAAAAAATGTACAGCCTCTGCATGTTTTTGGGCCATTGGATTGAAGTTAATCCAAGGGACCCCCGGATTGGGGCTCATCTTAGTTTTGGATATGATATAATCCGTTGGATCTTTTATGAATCCAAGGGAGAAGGATAAAAGGTGCATTTCTCTATATGGGCATCACTCTCAGCCTTTGGATGAAGGAGCATCCAATGGATAGGATCTAAGATGCCTTCTTGAAAATGATCATATGAGGTAAGAAAGAGGTGGTCTGACAATCCATGGGAGTGGGGACAATCTCTCACACATGAGTATGCATGCTTCTACACGATTTTGGACCATTGGATTGACCTTAATCCAAGAGATCCCCGCATTTGCGGTTGATCTCCATTTCGGATGTGATATGAGTCGTTAGATCTACTAGAAATCCAAGTGACGAGGATAAAAGGCGCACTTCTCTTCATGGGAATCATTCTGGACCTTTGGATCAAGATAGGATCCAATGGTTAGGATCCAAGGTGCCTTTTTGAAGAGGCTACATATCCCAGCCATTAGATGCAAAGCAAATCCAAGGGCCCATAATCAAAGGCGCCTTTTGAAAAAGAAATCAATCTCATCCATTGGATACAAAAGGAATCCAAAGGCCCAAATGCACTCGTGCCTTGACTTTGGCCATTCAACATGGAACCTTGGCTATTTGAGCCAAATCAAGGGATCTTATTCATTTCCAAGACTTGCAAAAACATTCAAATGGATAAAACCATGAGCTCTAGGTGGTTTCTTCCTCTTTGACCACACAAAAACAAGGGAAGCATATGCGTAGTCTATGTGATTAAGCAACTAGACTGTGTCCACCACCCTCTTCTCATTGGTCCATCACTAATCACTCCTTAATCTAAAAGGCCCATGTAGGGTTCATTTTTTCCCCTAATGTTTCACATTTGTGTCCATAGGTTGAGTGAGTGGTTTGCATTCACTCATTCCAAATCTAAAAAGAACATCCACCAGGTACTTTCTTTGCATCAAGTAGATGCCATCTTTCCCATAGACTACCTCAATGCCTAAAAAGTATTTCAGGCCACCAAGATATGAAATTTTAAACTCCTTACCGAGTTTTCTTTTTATCTCTTATATTCCTGCAACATTACTTCCTGTTATGATGAGATCATCAACATATATGCAAATGTATACCTGCTTGCCTTCTTCTTTCTTCATGTAGAGAGAGGGATCTGCACTACTTGGACTATATCCACACCTTATGAGGTACTTAACCAATCTTTGGTTCCAAGCATGTGGTGCTTGCTTCAGCCCATACAAAGCTTTCTTCAATCTACAAACAAAATTTGGATGCTTTCTATCTTCAAATCCAATCGGTTGACTCATGTATACCTCTTCTTGAAGTTCACCATTAAGAAAAGCATTTTTTATGTCAAGTTGGTACAATGGCCATCTCCTTGCTGCACTCACTGTAATCAAACTTCTAATTGGTCCCATCTATGCAACCCGGCTAAAAGTCTCCACATAGTCAATGCCGTGAGTTTGCTTGAATCCTTTTGCTACTAGTCTAGCTTTATGCCAAGCTAGAGAACCATCAACATTTCTCTTTATTTTAAACACCCATTTATTTGGAACAATCTTCATACCTTCAGACCTTGGAACTAGCTCCCATATTGTTTGATTGTCCTTGAGAGCTTTTATCTCTTCTTGCATAGCTTCTTGCCATTCTTTTTGTGTACATGCTTCTTCATATGCATCCGGTTCTTTGTCTTTGACCACCTGTGTCATATATGCAAAATGATTTGCAATAAAACTATCATAGCTCAGCCTTTGAATTGGATACCTTGGTCTTGAAGAACTCCTTTCATTTCCTTTTGAATATTGCTTCTTCAACTGGTTAAACTTTACCTTTGGTGTAATCACCTCTTCGTACTCTTCTTCACTTGCATTTGAATCACTATTTTGGGCAACACCTTCAACTCCAAATCTTCCATAACCTGATGTTGGTGATGAGGAATGACTCCTTAGTCTCCCCTTCCATGTTGAGCTTTCTCCAAGTGATGTAGAAGCTTTTGGACCTGACATTTGAGTGCTTGTTTGCTGAAATTTTTCTTGGATAACACCTCCATCATCTTCGCAATCTTCTTCAAGAATCTTCTCTTTCCCTTTCTCTTCAAACCATGGTCTTAGCTCATCAAATACCACATCTTGTGAGACTCATAGCTCCTTTGTCACCGGATTGTAGCACCTGTATCCCTTTTGCTCCAATGAATATCCAATGAAAATACATTTTTCTGAATTTGCCTCCATCTTTGTCCTTAGTTCTTGAGGGATGTGAACATGACACACAGATCCAAAAACTTTGAGATGTGTAAGGTCAGGTTTCTTACCAGAATAAACCTCCTTGGAAGTTAAATTATGCACTCCATCCATTGTGCACTTGTTCATCAAATAAACAGCCGTACTAGCTACTTCAACCCAATAGTTTAGTGGCACCTTCATCTTGTTGAGCATGCACCTTGCAACTTCTGTGATATGCCTATTTTTCCTTTCAGCTATTCCACTTTGTTGACGTGTGTACCTACATGTAAATTGTTGCTTGATGCCATTTTCATAAAGAAAATCTGAAAATTCTTTGGAGAAATATTCTCCTCTTCCATCGGACCTCAAGGTCTTTATGCAGCATCCTATTTCCTTTTGTACCTGTGCTTTAAATCTCTTGAACATGGAGAACACATCTGATTTTTGTTTTATGCAGAACATCCATACTTTTCTTGAATGATCATCAATAAAATTGACAAATATCTATTACCAGCCACTGATGGTTGTTGTGATGGTCCCCATACATCCGTGTGTATCAAGTCAAGGAGATTCCTTGCCACATAGTTGCTTTTCTTCAATGGTTGTCAAGTTTGCTCTTCTAGTTGGCATGCTTCACAAAATTCATGTAGTCCAACATCATTGAATCTTGGAAGACCTCTTACCACTTCATGGTTGCTCATTTCCTTGAGCTTGGGAATGTTGATATGTCCAAACCTTTTGTGCCACAAAGCGATTTTCAGCAATCCTCTTGTTTTCAAACTGAATATACATCACCTTTCCATGTGGTTGTTGAATGTCCAAAGTGAACATTCTACCTTCTTTCCTTCCTTGAGCAATGACCTTGAATCCTTCTTTTGGATTCTTTATAAAGCAACCTTTTTCATTGAAGATAACATGATGTCCTTTCTCTACCATTTGTCCTACTGAAATCGAATTCTTTGCAATAGTAGGAACATGAAGAACATCAACCAATACCTTCTTATCTCCAAGCTTGATATCTCCAACATGCTCAATTGCGTGTTGAGTTTCATCACCGGTCTCCACACATCCTTTTCCACTTGGAGCTTGTAGCTTTGTGAATAAATCTCCTTGGCATGTCATATGGTTGCTGCAACCTGAATCTATGAACCATTTTTTATCATCACTTCTCGAGTTGTTGTACTCATGCTTCATGGCAAGCATGGTTTGCTTGTCTCCTTCACTTGATGTACTCGCATAGTTATTTTGGCTCCTTTGGTTGCCTCCATTCAACCTTCCATTCTTTTGCCAACAATCATTTTCATAATGTCCTAGTTTACCACAATGATAACATGTTATACCTTTATGAGGATTGTATGAACCTCAACCTCTTCCTCGACCTCTTCCATGTGTGTTGTCATTTGAGTTGTTCTTGTTGTCCTCCGAGTTGTGTTGGCTGGAATTTGTGTTGTTGTAGCTTCTTCCTCTTTCTCTCGAGCCTCCTCTTGAGTTCCTTCCTCTACCTCATCCTGCATATAACATTTGACTATGGTTGTCCTTACCTTTGTTACCTTATCCTTGTTGAGCAACCTCTTCAGCCACAAGATTTGGTATAATCTCATTGAATGTTGGTAGAGGGTCTCCATAAAGAATGTTTGTGATGAGGGGCTTCCACTTTTCTTCACTCCTCAAGCCATTGAGGGCTGTTTGGACGATATCTTCCTCTTCTATCTTGCATCCAACTGATGCTAGCTAATCTCTAAGCTCCTTGATCCTCAATGTATACTCACTAATGCTTTGGTTTGAGCTTTTCTTCATGTTGTTGAGCTCGTTCTTGAGTTGCATCCTCTAAGACCTTGTTCAGGTAGCATACACCTTCTCCAATGCTTCCCAAACCTTGTTGGCTATTTCTAAGCTTCGCACATGACCAATCATGGTGTTAGAAATAACTTGTGAAATGAGGAACATCACCCTTTGATTCCTCTCTTCTCAATCAGCAAATTGTCTCCTTTGTGTCGGACTAATGTTGGGATCTTGAAGGTCCACCGATTGTGGATCATCTCCAGTAACTAGACTCCATAAACCTTTACCTTTAAGGTAATTTTTCATTCTATACCTCCAAAACTGAAAATTATCTTTGTCTAACTTCTCAACTTGTTGTCCTAAATCAGTCATTGAAAACTTCCAAGATTGAAGTTTACCTCAAATATGTTGTGGGGCTCTTCCTTGACTTTATGAATCTCCCCCTTGATTTGTAGCTTCTCCTTTGCTTCACTTCAGTTCCAATGCTTTGCCTCTTCAAAATTGAATGCTTTGATACCAATTTTTGGAGAATTCCTCTCCTATTTACAACGAAAAGTGTAGAAGACCTTCTAAGGATCAAGACTTTTGTCAACAGCTGAACCGTCAAATGAAAACTCGTACCAAGTGAATAATGCAATGAACTTGAAACTTTGGTCACTCAAATTAGACACTTAGAGCTTTCAAATGAGCTATCAAACACTCAGCTTGGAGTAGCTTTGGGTTGGCAACTCTTTGCCTCAAAACAGGCTACCTATCCACTCAATCAAGCTAAAAACTAGACTTCACTAAAAACTAAATAAATCATAGAGAATAAAGAATTTCATAACAATGTTCTAGATAGGAAACTTAATCATGATAAGCTTTCCAATGAATATTTAAACTCTAAAATTGGATACATATATTGAGAGATATGACTCTCACAAGTAGACTACCCAGAAATTGGTATGCGGCTAGACATAGTCTATGAGAGTGAAGAGAACGAAATGACTCAACTCAAATGAACTAACTACAAGGGGACTTCGACACCTTCTTGCTCTATTCTTGAGTGTCCTCCCTTGCCTCTTTTATAGCCAAGTTACCAAAAACTCTCATGATGAGTTTGAGAGCTCTTCTCCATAACTCTTCCACTACTTTGAGTAGCCACTCCTCTTCCAGTTCAGCTTTTTGGATTTGATTCTCTTTTGATTGATTCTCTTTTTATCTCCACTACTTGCTGAAGTAAATGCTTCCATTTTTCATTTTCGCATTTTCCTTCCATTGAAGAAAATCCTTTTTTTGCAAAAATATATACGACCTTGCTTCTTTATTTTTTGACATCCATCAGACCTTAGCCTCTTGAGCTTTTGACCTGTAACTCTCTCTGCATATGCATGAAAATGTTTGAAGGCTCCAAACACTTCTGATCTTTCCTTCAAAACATAAATGGTTATCCATCTTGTAGCATCAACAATAAAAAGAACATAATACCTAGAACCGTTGGTTTGTCCTTCTTTTGTTGGTCCCCATACATCTGTATGTATGTGCTCTAGAAAACCATCATGTTTGAAACCTTTTCTCTGAAATGATAACCTGTGTGCCTTTCCCATCTGACAAGCTTCACATTTGTAGATCATATGTTGGCTCTTTACATTTGGTAACCCTATTATAGATTAGTTCTCCACAATAGTTTTAATGCCTTTTTCATTGAAGTGTCCTAACCTCTTATGCCAGAGGTCTAACTCTGTAAGTACTTCATCACCATGTGTGATCAAGGCTTGACCAACATTCCCTTGCACTTTAAAAGTAAAAAGTATACCTTCCTTCTTACCATAGACAATTTGATTGTATCCATCCTCTAGATTTGTAAATCTGACTTGAAAACCTTTCCCTACTATTTGTCCCACACTAATCAGATTCTTTGGTATATACAAGACATTTGTTAGCAAATCAGCTCCACTCCTGCACTTCACTTTTCCAACTAAATGCACATTATGTTTTGTATTGTCACCTATTTCTACTATGTGACTTGAAATACCTTCTTCCAATTCTGATAAGAATTCTATATTATGTGAGATGTGATTTGAACAACCAAAGTCAATATAGAATACCTTGAGATCCTCCTTCTCTGATGCACTTATTGAATTCATCATCAACATTGTATGGTTGTCATTTTGTGTATCATTTGCATAGTTGTAATAGGTAGTGTTATAAGACTCATTTTGATTCCAATTTCTTCCACCACCTCTACAAAAATTTCCTCTTGAATTTTTACTTCCTCTTTGAAATTGATTCTGAAACCTTCCACCTATTCCTTTTCCATTATTACTTTGATTGTGATTTGATCCTTGTTGATTATGCCATAAATCATAAGCTAGATGATTGCTCAATCCACAAATCCAGCATATCTTCTTGTTATTGTTCTGATTACCTCTACCACTTCCATTTCCTCAACCTTTACCTCTGCCAATACTTCGTCCTCTTGCATAATTTGCTTGAGTAGTCAGATCTTCTTCATCATTTGCTTTACCTTTATCACTTTTCTTCTTATTCTTTGCATACATAGCAGAACTATGTCCTTTACCTCCATCTGACTTTGAATTTTACTCAAATGTAAGCATCAGTCCAAGCAATTGATTTAATTCTGGTACATAATGATTTAATGAGAGTTCAGTTGAGAGTACAAAAATTTTCCACCTTTCATCTCCTCTCAATCCTGCAAGCAATTGTGCTATCAACCTATGATCTTCAATATTCTCATCAATAGATCTAAGGCTATCTGCCAAGTCCATCTTAGTGACATAATCACTAATGCTTTGACTTTGTTTCTTCTTAACACTAGTTCTCTACTAGGACACTTGAGTGTCCTGGGATACTTAAGTGTCCTGCTTTTATACCAAATTTATTGATTTTTCTTGATGACACCCTTGAGGCTTTGGTGGCATACTCACTTGGATTTGATAGCCCACATCATGTAATTTTAGAGAAAAATATAATCTTTGACATTTTACAATTTCACATGTGTTATTAAATGAAGAAGAAAATGGGGATTTTTGAAAACTCAACTTTTTGCATAACTGAAAAAATAACACAATTCAAACATTTTGACAAATTGGATATGTTTTAGGAAATGGAAAGCTATTCATGGACTTTGGTAGTGTAAAGCAAGTGTTTAGGGATCTTTGGAGAAGGTTGAACACTTACATAAGTGATAAACATGGACTCAAACCTTGTCTTCTCTAGAGCACTACCATTTATCGCACCTTTTAAAGATTGGCTCACTATAACTTGTGTGTAAGTGAGATTGTTGAGAATTGGCAAGTTATCAATGGATAACCTTCATACTAATTGAATGCATATTTGTATTCAAAGTTAGAAGGCTTCCACTTTGAACTAGTAGCCATTCCATTTGGTGCTAACTTTCATGCTGAATTGGCAAAGCATATATTTCTATGTTCACAGAAAGAACATAGCTCCAAAGGTGGAATAAAAAAATATGATGAAAAATATTAATTATTTAAATTATATCCTAAGTATTAAACCTTCCAAAATATGCTTTCATGCCATGTTTCATTCTTAATCTCGTCAAATAATATGTGATCCGCAATGGTGATTGTGATAAGAATGAAAATAATTGGCATACATATTTCATTTGACAGAAATAAGATGGCATCCATGATGGAAATGATGAAATGTTTTCAAATAATCCTTATCATTTTATGATTTCAAAGATTATATCAAAGGCTTTTGAGTATGTGTCCACAAACTATTCATGATTGTATGTATAGAATTTGGTTGATGCCCACACAACAAAAGATTCTTGGTTCTCTCCAAAGACATGAAAATTTTGGTGGATTTCAATAAATTATTTAGCCTCGTATATGTAAGCTTTTGTTTTTTATGTCACATATTTTTTACTTGGTAACTTGAATGTGTACACCTTGAATGATATCTATAAATTCTTTTGAGTCATATATTGGCTTTAATTTTCTATTTTTCGTGACTAGAGTCATATGAGTTGATTTTATATGTGTATACCTTGGTTGTTGTCTTCATAACTTGTTTGATTGTTGGCACTTTTGTACACTTCTATGGATTCCCATAAGTTTGTTTGAACCATAATTAGAACTAGTTGTTGCTGCTTTTGGTGTACAGAGTCAAAATAATTGATTTTATTTGAATTGAAATGATTTTTCTAAGTGATTTTGAGGCTCATACCATGTGATCTATGTTTCAAGGAATGTGTATAATTTTTTCTTTCATATGATGAATTTTTTTCTTTTGATAAAAATACATTTGATCAGGAATTTTCATCCTGTTCACTACCATAGCATGTTGAGAGGCTATTTACATGAACACAAAACATGATTTATTGTGTTTTATATTTTTGCATTAACCTTTGAAGTATATTTAATATGTGTGTTAAAGGATTTTTTCAAATTCTCTTTGTACAAGGTATGTGATTTTTTGGAAAATTGTCAAAAAAGGACTCTTAAGTGTCCTATTTTGCTACCAAACTAGTGTTAAATGGGGTAAAATCTGACCATAAGCTAGCCTTCCTAGCTTTAGTAGTGTTTTGGAAGTGATCTTCCAAAGCATTCCATACGTTTTCAGCTGTTTCTAAACCTTTGATATGTGGTAACAAATGATCTGTGATAGTGTTGTATATATAAGCCCTTGCACTTGCATCTCTCTTCTCCCATAGCTTCAAAGCTTCTAGTTCTTCTTTCCTTGGTTGACTATCATCTTCAAATGTAGGCTTTTCTTCTTCACCTATCACATATACCATTACATCCTTACTCATAAGTAAGGCGTCCATTCTCATTACCCAAGCAGAATAATTATCTATGTCCAATTTGTCAATAGATACATGATCTGCCATAGTCTTCTTGCTTCTGTTGCAACCTGTGAGTATAAGGTTAAAGTATGTTACCTTTTGTAGATATTCACCCTTGAGAGTAACTTCGAAGTGCTCCTCTGATGTCTTTTGTTGTTGAACACCTTAGCTTTCACCTTTTGAATGAAGAACTCTTCAACTCCTCTTGTATCTGCACCTCCTTTCACTCTTGAGGACCTTTCTGCTCTGATACCACTTGTTGATGTATGAAACACCACAAGAACTAAGTTAAAGTGATATTAGAATACCTCCATAATCATCATTAGCTTAGCAACACTCTCAATTTCAAACTTTTATTGCTAAACTTAGTGAAATCCAAAAATTTACTCTTCAGAAATTTGCACCTTTTATTTTAGCTTCAAATATGATATGTACTAGCTTGATTCTTGTAAATTCTTTTGATCATTTGCTAATAGAAGTTCTTGCTAATGTTAAGCAACACATTCCAAGCAAAAGTTTCAAGTAATAACTTCAAAATCTTTTGAATTCACTTCAACATTTGAACTATGTTTGAAATTTGGAAAATGACTTCATCAATTTGACATACCTTCACTGTTAGACTCATTTCTCTGAGTACACATCCCTTTTTGCAAAGATCTTTTGGTCAATTCTAGTTGAAGATAGTAGCTTCAAAATGAGCTATCCCTTATGAAAAACTTTACATTGTACTGTGAGATCTCACCTTTAGAAGATCAAGGAAAAATGCACAAGAAAACTCTTAACTGTCAACTAACTTTCACACTGATATGAAATCACTTAGAAATATCTATACAAGAGGAATTAGACCAAATCCTTCTACACAAACATGTGTTATATATTAGAGAAGATATGTACAGAATGGCTTGGCTTCATTCTACTCTACCATGGAAAACTCTCCTACTCTGAGTAGTTGTTCCTCAACGTCTCTCTGAGAAAATACCCGACTTTTCTCTATTCACTCAAGACTTACAAATCACGTTCTCCTCCTTATTTTCCAACTCAAATTGACTTATATACATATGGTCTACATACTCCTAGACTCAAACTCGTAATTCTATAAGTTCCATGTCAAGACTAGACTTTTTAATTTTGCACTATATTACAAGTGTGAATTTATCCCTTCACTTAGGCTTGATTTTTCTGAGTGTTTTGCTTTGACTTCTCTTTGTCTTTCTTCTTCCTTCATATGCCTTCATTTCTTTATGTCTAATTAGTGAGTGAAGCCCCAACACTATCTATCTATCTATCTATCTATAAAAATATCTATCTATCTATCTATCTATCTATCTATCTATCTGTCTATCTATCTGTCTATCTATCTATCTATCTATCTATCTATCTATCTATCTATCTATCTATCTATCTATCTATCTATCTATCTATCTATCTATCTATCTATCTATCTATCTATCTATCTATCTATCTATCTATCTATCTGTCTGTCTGTCTGTCTATCTGTCTATTTGTCTGTATGTCTGTCTATCTATCTAACTGTCTGTCTGTCTGTCTGTCTGTCTGTCTATCTGTTTGTCTGTCTGTCTGTCTGTTTGCCTATCTGTCTATCTATATGTCTCTCTCTCTCTCTCTCTCTCTGTGTCTCTCTGCCTATCTGTCTGTCTGTCTGTCTGTCTGTCTGTTTGTCTTGTTGAGATATCAAGCTCAACAAATGATGATCTTGATGACACATATCAGTTTTTCGTTTCTCTGACATGTATAGTGGTCATGCCGGTATATGTCAGGGATACTTCATTGAGCTTTATTAGATTTATCTACCGAGAGTGATGGCTCATTTGTTCCTTGCCAGCTCACTCATTCACGGACATTAGGTTTTCTTCTTATGTACTGATATTTATATATTGCACTTGTTGTATTCTTGTTTTAAGGTCATTCTTGTACATTCATTTTTATGTAATAGAATAGAAGAAGAAGATCAGTCTTGCTTGCCTCAATCTGTGTGTGAGCTCTCTTCCTTATCTCCTTTCTCGTGACATGGTATCAGAGCCAACGTGGCTGTAGAGAGCTCGTGGAGAAGGCGATGGTGTAGAGTATGCAGCAAGGCATGGAGAAAATGAGATTCACAAACGACCTCCGTTTGCTACGAAAATCGGCATGAAGGTATCAGAGTCATCTAGACCCCCATTTCGATCTCCCAAGGTGGGGCCCACAGAAAAACCAGGTCAGTTTTAGAAACTATAACTTGCGCCATGTTTGACAACACTCATATATTCTAGATCCAGAATTTCAAGCGATTCCGTGTACTATTGATACACAGAAAGTGTGTTTTTTTG
>CM035426.1:41770484-41777984 GCA_020310875.1 Ceratopteris richardii
ACAAGGAAGGAGTCTTTATGGATACATCTCAAGAGATGAGGAATTGCCCTCATTCAAAACCAGAGGACTACCAACAAAGGAAGAACATGAGAAGCTCAACACATGGTGTCCCAAGGATGCATTAGCAAGGTCTTACTTACTCAACTCCATCTCTGATTTTCTTTTGCCACATATCAGAAACTGTAAGACATCCCAAGAGACTTGGGAAACCTTGTCATCCTATTTCTCTTCCAACACAAGGGCCAGAAAAAACCAATTGTGGATTGAATTCACCACACTAAGGAAACAACCTAAGCAGGCTATTTCAGAGTATGTGACTAAGATTAAAGATGTAGCAGATCAATTAGCAAGCATAGGAGAAGAGATAGAAGAAGAGCAGGTAGTAAGGTAAGTGATCAATGGGATTAAAGCTGATGACAAATGGGAAAGCTTCACCACTGCCATGGACCTATACATGGACATGCAAATTCCAGATCTTACCACTCTCATGGGGCAATTGTTCACTCATGAAGCCAAGCTCAACAAGAATGGAGACTCATCCAAAGTTAATAGCTCTTTTGCCCTATACACTGATAAAAGTAAGTCTAAAGATAAAGGCAAGAACAAGAAGATAGAAGATGAAGGCACTACCTCCCAAGCCAACTATGCAGGGAGAGGTAGATCATCAAGAGGAAGGGGCAGAGGAGGTAAGCAAGGTAGGGGGAGACCTTATAAATCCTCACCATGCAACATTTGTGGTTTATCAAATCATACAATAGATGAGTGTTTCAGGAATTACAAGAATTAGAGAGGAAGAGGATATCAAAGAGGTGGATACTCACAGTCAAGAGGCAGATTCAACCATCATCAACGATACAACAACAACTACAATAACAACTACAACAAAAACTATAATGGAAACTACCAAGGAGGATTCGAATCCAGAAAGGATTACAACAACTATACAGAGGAGCAAGATGATTCTCTTCTGATTACGAACACGACTTTAAAACTAGGTACAAATGATGACCATCTCTTCTACATTGGCTCAGGATGCTCAAATCATGTGGCTGGCAATGTAGCTCTACTCTCTGACCTTGAAGAACCAAGAGGTAAGCATCAAGTACAAACAGGTGATGACACCAAGCAATCAGTAGTTAAAGTTGTAAATGTTAAGACTTGTGATGGAAATCAAAACTTGTTGAGTAGGGTACTATATGTACCAACCATTACAAAAAACTTGATGAGTGTTGGAGAGATTCTGGAAAAAGGTTTGCAGGTCAGATTCAACTTATTTGGAGCATTTGTGGAGGATCCAATGCATGGGTTCAAGAGAATTGCTAAAGGACAAAAGAAAGGTAGACCTTTTACTTTTGAGCTAGAAGATACAAAGAATATTGCACTCTACAATTATAAAGATCAAACACTTTCAGAGCTTGAGATTTGGCATAAAAGATTAGGGCATGTAGGAGAAAGAACCTTGAAGCAAATATGCAGGGACCAATGTGTGCTTGGGATACCTAATGTATCCAAGCAACATATGATCTACAAGTATGGTGCTTGTCAGTTTGGAAAGTCTCACAGGTTACCATTCTCAAGAAAAGACTACATGCATGACGACTACCTAGAGCTTGTCCATACAGATGTATGGGGACCAAGCAAAGACCCCTCAATCTCAGGATCAAGGTACTATGTATCTTTTATTGATGATTATAGCAGGTGGACTGTATTGTACTTTATGAAGCACAAAGATGAAGTATTCAATTGTTTTAAAAAGTATCTTGCACTTGTTGAGAATCAGACTGGGAAGAATCTAAAGAGGCTAAGGTCAGATGGAGGAGGTGAGTACTTCTCCAATGAGTTTGAAGCATTCTTGCAGGATAGAGGAATCAAGAGAGAAATCACCACAAGGTATACTCCTAAAGAGAATGGGGTAGCAGAAACAAGAAATAGATTGATTGTTGAAACAACTAGGTCAATGTTGAATGAAAAAAAGTTACGTAACTATTTATGGGCAAAGAGTGTATCTACTGCCACTTACCTCATAAATAGGTTACCATATAAGTCCCTTGATGGGATGACTCCTTATGAAGCATGGCATGGTAAGAGACCCTCACTCGATCATTGGAGGATTTTTGGATGTGTAGCATATGTACACATTCCTTCTCAGATAAAAGGTAAGCTAGACCCTAAAGCTGAGAAATGTATCTTTATTGGATATGATCTGAATCAGAAAGGGTACAGGTTCTACAACCCTTCAAATAAGGGATTCATGGTTAGTAGAGATGTCGTCTTTGATGAAAATGATTCTTGGTATGAGAATGAATGCAGGAAGTTTAAACTACCCTATGACTTGGAGAAGGAGTTTCCAAGTCTTGCTAAGGAGGAACCTACTCAAAATGAAGACACCAATTCAGATGATGAAGACATTATCAAACTTGACAAAGCATGGAAGTCCAAAGGCAAACTAAAGATGAAGAAGCTCGAAGACATACCTGAATCTTCAAATCAATAAATCAGAAGATCACAAAGGGAGAGCAAAAAACCTATCAGATATGGGTATGACACCTCTCTTGTTACTAAACACTCTGTTTATCTTGCCAAAGACTTGTCAATTGAAGAACCAGGATCATATGAAGAAGCGAAATCAAAGACAGAATGGAAAGAAGCTATGGATGAGGAGATTGAAGCACTCAAGGAAAGTGACACATGGGAACTAGTACCAAAGAAAGAGTCCATGAAGGTAATTGGATCTAGATGGATCTATAAAATCAAAAGAAATTCTGATGGGTCAATTAGCAGGTACAAAGCCAGATTGGTGGCCAAGGGTTTTGTACAAACCCAAGGCATTGACTATGAAGAAACATTCTCACCTGTGGCCAAGATGCCAACCATCAGGGTGTTGGTAAGTGTGGCTGCATCTAAAAATTGGAACATGTACCAACTGGATGTAAAATATTGCATCTCTTAATGGATGGATTTCAGAGGAGGTATATATGTCACAACCTCCTGGCTATGAGGATCCAAATAACGTAACATATGTGTGCAAGTTGAATAAAGCTCTTTATGGATTGAAGCAGGCACCTAGGGCATGGAATCACAGGTTGACCACATACCTTCAAGACCAAGGTTTTGTCATGAGCAAAGTAGACACTTCTCTATTCATTAAGAAAAGTAATTCAAAGGTAATATACCTATGTGTATATGTTGATGATATCATAATTACAGGTAATGATGTCAATGGAATGAGAAAAATCAAGAACCAGATGATGAAGGAATTCAAGATCAGTGATCTTGGCTTACTAAAGTATTTTCTTGGACTTGAGTTAGTCTATACTAACTCTGGAATCTATATTACTCAAAAAAAATACATACAGGATATGTTGAAGAAGTTTCATTTGCAAGATGCAAAAGGTGCAAGTACTCTAATGGAGGTAAACCTAAAACTAAGTGCCCATGAAGGTGATGAAATTGATGATATTACAAGTTATCAAAGCATTGTGGGTAGGTTGAACTATGCTACCTTGAAAAGGATAGATATTGCATATGGAGTTAGTGTGCTAAGTCAGTTTATGCACAAGCCTAGGGCACCTCACATGGAGGCTGCCAAGAGGATCTTGAAGTATCTCAAGGGTACACAACATCATGGTTTGTATTCCCCTTACACTTCAAACTTGGATATCAAGATTTATTCAGATGCAGATTGGGCAGGATGCAAGGATGATAGGAGGAGCACTTCTGGATACATTTCATTTGCAGGTGATAAACCAATTTCAAGGTCTTCAAAGGAGCAACCTACTATTGCTTTCTCTTCTACAGAGGCAGAGTATAGAGGATTGGCAAATGCCACTCAAGAAGCCATATGGATCAAGTTATTATATAGAGAATTGGGTTTGTATACTACTTCACCATTGATATTTGGAGATAATACAAGCTCACTTCACCTTGCAGCTAATCTTGTTTATCATGCTAGGACCAAGCAATAGAGGTCCATCACCATTATGTGAGAGAGAAGCTATTAAGCAAGGACATTCAACTAACATATGTATCAACCAACATGCAGTGTGCAGATTTGTTAACTAAAGCATTGGATGGAACAAAACTTTGCAGGTTCAAATCAATGATTGAATTGCAGGACATACATGAAGACTGAAGAATGAAGATCAAGCCAAAATGTTTGGCTTGAGGGGGAGCTGTTGGTGCAATTCACAAGCCTACACATTTGACTTGTAGTCCATACACATATGGAGAAGCATGGGAACCAATGCTAGAAGATAATTACCCATTCACTCTTTGTAAAAGTCATCTTTGACTTGGAATCTTTGTAACCACCTACCCAAGGGAGTCGTGGATTCTATTAGTTGTAAAACATCAATCAATTAGAGAGAATATCTCCTAGGATGTAGGAGCATGATTATAGAGAGCCAAAGTTTGGTTTCAAATTCAAATCTTGGAATCAACCTCTATAAAAGATCAACTCAAAAAGTCGCGGGTAGCAAGTCACTTTTCTGAGCTCCTCAAGTTCATCTCTGAGTGTGTGTGAGGCCTACACTATAGCCCACACCCTTCTCTACCATTAGGCTATGATTATCATGCCAATGGCATTGTACAACACTGTTCATTAATACATATATCTACATTGTTCATTTCTGAGTTCTCTGTCATAGTCTCTGTAAGTCAATCAACTTGTGGAGCTCATATCTCACTCATTTCTCCACCAAATTCAAAGATCTATAGCTTGTTGAACCCGCTTAAAGTCACCTACACACTATCAAAATTTGAAGGATTTCTATTCAGCCATTTCAGAGAAAATTCCATCGAGGTGATCACTGGTGGAAGTCTGCAACAGTCCTAAAAAATCAGGGGTAAAGGTTTACTTGCTAAATTAATTTCTCTGAGCATAGTTAATATTTTTAAGTGATCTCACTTGGAATAGTAAGCTTGCTAAGCTAATAAGATACCCCTAAAAGGAATTTTTCCAAATCCTATTGTGCTGGTCATATTGAGCAAAAGATACAGCAGGTGTCTAGACAAAAATAGAAGGTTTTCTTGAAGACTTGAAGTACAAAGTAGTCTGTTTTGATTCTATCTTTTCATACATCATTTCTGTTGATATATTTAGGTAGTGATGTGTGTGAACACACTAGGAACACCGGGGCACTTTTTTCCCTCTTCAGGAGGTTTTTTTTCCCCAGCTTGTATATACGCCTATTGCCCTAATGGGCTACTTATCTTTGTACATTCTCTAGTAATACAGTCAGTATTGTGTGTTTGTGCTCCAAGCTTCTTCTTCTTCCTTGTGTTGTTCGCGTGCTTCTGCAGATGTCTATCTCCAACAATTGCTATCAAAGCAGGTCGTCACTTCATCTAGGGTGCCGTTGACACTCCTCCGTTTGCAGTCTCAGAATCGCATGAATTCTCAGGTTGTTTTCGAGATCAAAACTGCTTCGCTCTGTGGTGCCGAAATCCCGATCTGAGCTCGTTTCGGCCTTTGAATGCACTATCGCAGTGCTTGTGCAGGCTCTTTTGTCTTTTTGTGCCAAAGGGATATATCCGTTTCTATTGGCCAATTTAAGCATCTCGAAGTCTGCTATAGGTCTAACAGAACTCGTCTGGGCAGTTCTGTTCAACTTTTTGAGATACAGTCAATTTTCTGCATCAAGGTATTTTAGTCACCGGCCATGGCTGAAAGCAGTGATGTATTCCGTATGTTGGTTGTTTAGGATAAGTTGGATGGTACCAACTACCCATTATGGGCTTATATGATACGACATGTTTTGGTTGCAAAAGGATTGTGGAACATTGTGCAGGGTGTTGAAAGACGTCCTGTTACACCTGTAACGATAGGTACTACAAATACAGGTGCTGGAGCTGATAAAGATGGTGTTGAAGATGATATTCCACAGATTCCTTTTCGTGCTGCTATTTCTGTTGCATCTACTGCAGAGCAGATTTGTTGGGATGGCAGAGATGCCCAGGCACATGCATTGATAGCTTTGTCTGTCAAACGTGCCATTATTCCTCATATTCGCTCTTGTAGAACAGCTAGGGATGCTTGGGATACACTTACCACATTGTACCAAGCTAGGAATGAGGCTCGTGTTGCTTACCTCCGAAAACAGTTGGAGAGTGAGCACATGAATGAAGGTGATTCTATGGATAGTTTCCTAACGAAGATCAAAGATTTGAAGGAACAGTTGATTTCTGTTGATGAGGTTATACCAGATAGCTCACTTGTGCAGACCGTTCTGAATGGTCTTCCTGATTCATATGAGAGTTTTGCTTCTACTCTTCGGTGATGATGAAAGGCAATCCGAATGCCTTATCATTTGAGGAGTTAGTCTCTGTTCTGTTGCAGGGAGATCAGTCCAGGCAGAACATGTCCATTATGTGTGTTGCAGATCAAGCTTTCCTGGCTAGTTAGAAGGCCAAAGGAAAATGGAGCTCTTCTATTAGTAAACAGAAATCTGCAAATGTTGCACATTCGAAGAACCAAGATAAAGATGAGAAGAAATCAGAAAAGCAAAAATTGTTTTGCAAGTACTGTAAAGGGAATGATCATATCATAAAGAACTGTCCAAAATTGGCTGCAAAAGAGGCAAAGAAAAAGGAGGCTAGACTGGTTGTTGCAGAAGCCTCTACACCAAAAACAGAGTCTGCTAACCTTGTGCAGGAAGAAGAATGGGCGTTTACTACTGTTTGCAGTTTTGACTCATCTTCTCATGAGTAGTGCATGTCTGCAGTGGACTCAGACGTTTGGTACTTTGAGAGTGGGGCGACCAAACATATTACCTCGCAGCGCAGTTTCTTCTCTTCACTCGAGCCTGCCCCTACAGGGAATACTGTCACATGCACCAATAACTCCTCTTATCCTGTTATGGGAGTTGGTAAGATCATTCTGACTACTGCTGATGGTAGTTCTTTCACCTTGTCAGATGCTTTATTTGTGCCAAGGATCAAGAAGAATCTATTATCAGTTTGTGCATTGGCCAAGATTGGCTTGGTTGTGAAATTCATTGATGACAGGGGTAGAGTTCATGATCTATCAAATGGCGATGTGATTATCGCTTCTGGCATTTTATGTCGTGGGCTGTATAAGCTCATCGACTATGAAAGATGTGTGAATGATTCGGCATGTGTAGTTCATGATTCTCAGGTTATGTCAGATGCAAAGCTTTGGCATGCACGCTTTGGTCATCTGAATTTTGCTAGTTTGCTACGCCTGAAGAAATCTGATATGGTGTCTTCTTTGCCCAAGCTTGAGGCACCTGGAAAACATGTATGTGAAGGCTGTATTTTGGGCAAAATGCAGTGTTCCTCCTTTCCAAAAGATGGTTCAGTTCGGGCTACACAGAAATTGCAGCTTGTACATAGTGATGTCTGTGGTCCTATGCAGACACCCTCTTTTGGGAATTACCTTTACTTCGTGACTTTCATTGATGATTTTTCCAGGCATGCATGGGTATATCCACTCAAAGCAAAGTCCGAAGTGTTCATGTGCTTTAAACAGTTTTTGGTTTT
>CM035426.1:41785484-41787984 GCA_020310875.1 Ceratopteris richardii
AATATACAGAGGAGCAGGATGATTCTCTTCTAATCATGAACATGACTTCAAAACCAGGTACAAATGATGACCACCTATTCTACATTGACTCAGGATGCTCAAATCATGTGGCTGGCAATGTAGCACTACTCTCTGATCTTGAGGAACCAAAAGGTAAGCATCAAGTACAAACAGGTGATGACACCAAGCACTCAGTAGTTAAAGTTGGAAATGTTAAGACTTGTGATGGAAATCAGAACTTGTTGAGTAGGGTACTCTATGTACCAACCATTACAAAGAATTTGATGAGTGTTGGACAGATTGTGGAGAAAGGTTCGCAGGTCAGATTCAACCAATTTGGAGCATTTGTGGAGGATCCAAGGCATGGGTTCAAGAGGATAGCCAAAGGAGAAAAATCAGGTAGACTTTTCACTTTTGAGCTAGAAGATACAAAGAATATTGCACTATACAGTTATAAAGATCAAACACTTTCAGAGCTTGAGATTTGGCACAAAAGATTAGGGCATGTAGGAGAAAGAACCTTGAAGCAGATATGTAGGGATCAATGTGTGATTGGAATACCCAATGTTTCTAAACAACATATGATATATAATTGTAGTGCTTGTCAATTTGGGAAGTCTCACAGGTTACCCTTCTCAAGGAAAGGTTACATGCATGAAGACTACCTAGAGCTTGTCCATACAGATGTATGGGGACCAAGCAAAGACCCCTTAGTCTCAAGATCAAGGTACTATGTATCTTTTATTGATGATTATAGTAGGTGGATTGTACTATAATTCATGAAGCACAAGGATGAGGTGTTTAATTGCTTTAAAAAATATCTTGCACTTGTTGAGAATCAGACAGGGAAGAATTTGAAGAGGCTAAGATCAGATGGAGGAGGTGAGTACTTCTCCAATGAGTTTGAAAACTTCTTGCAGGACAGAGGCATTAAAAGAGAAATCACCACAAGGTATACTCCTGAACAGAATGGGGTAGCTGAGAGAAGAAATAGGCTGATTGTTGAAACAACTAGGTCTATGTTCAATGAAAAAAAGTTACCTAACTATCTATGCGCAGAGAGTGTTTCTACTGCCACTTACCTCATAAATAGGTTGCCTTCTAAATCCCCTGATGGGATGACACCCTATGAAGCATGGCATGGTAAGAGGCCCTCACTAGACCATTGTAGAATATTTGGATGTGTAGCATATGTACACATTCCTTCTCAGATAAGAGGTAAGCTAGACCCTAAGGCTGAGAAGTGCATCGTTATTGGATATGATTTGAATCAGAAAGGATACAGGTTTTATAGCCCTTCCAATAAGGAATTCATGGTTACTAGAGATGTTGTCTTTGATGAAAATGATTCTTGGTATGAGAATGAATGCACGAAGGTTAAACTACCCTATGACTTGGAAGAGGAGTTTCCAAGTCTTGCTAACGAGGAACCTACTCAGAATGAAGACTCAAATTCAGATGATGAAGATGTTATCAACCTTGAAGAGTTCAAGGCATGGAAGTCCAAGGGAAAGATGAAGATGAAGAAGCTTGAAGACATACCTGAATCTTCAACTCAATCAATTAGAAGATCACAAAGAGAAAGCAAAAAACCTATCAGATATGGGTATGATACATCTCTTGTTACTAAACACTCTGTTTATCTTGCCAAAGATTTGTCAATTGAAGAATCAGGATCATATGAAGAAGCCATAACCAAGACAGAATGGAAAGAAGCTATGGATGGGGAAATTGAAGCACTCAAGGAAAGTGACACATGGGAGCTTGTACCAAAGAAGGAGTCCATGAAGGTAATAGGATCCAGATGGATCTATAAACTTAAGAGAAATTTTGATGGGTCAATTAATAGGTACAAAGCCAGATTGGTAGCCAAGGGTTTTGTACAAACCCAAGGCATTGACTATGAAGAGACATTCTCATCTGTGGCCAAGATGCCAACTATCAGAGTGTTGGTAAGTGTGGCTGCATCAAAAAACTGGAATATATACCAATTAGATGTCAAGAATGCTTTCTTGAATGGATGGATTTCAGAGGAGGTATATGTGTCACAACCTCCTGGCTACCCAAACAAGGTATCATATGTGTGAAAATTGAATAAAGTTTTATATGGATTGAAGCAGGCACCTAGGGCATGGAATCACAGATTAACCACTTACCTTCAAGACCAAGGGTTTTTCATGAGCAAGGCAGATACTTCTCTATTCATTAAGAGAAGTAATTCAGAGGTAATATACCTATGTGTTTATGTTGATGACATCATACTTAGAGGTAATGATGTTAATGGAATCAGACAAATCAAGAGCCAGATGATGGAGGAGTTCAAGATCAATGATCTTGGTCTATTAAAATATTTTCTTGGGCTTGAGTTAGTCTATACTAAATCTATACTAACTCTGGAATATACATTACTCAGAAAAAGTACATACAGGATATATTGAAGAAACTTCATTTGCAAGATGCCAAAGTTGCAAGTACTCCAATGGAGGTAAACCTAAAACTA
>CM035426.1:42520484-42527984 GCA_020310875.1 Ceratopteris richardii
TAAAGGCCTCTGCCATAGCTCTTCGACAGTTGCTCCAAGTTTTTCGAGTGGACAGTGACATCAACACATAACAAGAAGTAAAATTCGAGAATTTTGAGGACTTGGGATTATGAAGATGATGGCTTGTGTAGAGGTCGGAAACTCTCAGATGCCTTGGGATGAAGCTTCAGGGAATAGTCCATTCCATTGCATGGACATAAGTGTGATACGAGCAGTTATTGTCTTCATTCTTGTTGCTATGTTATTTTTTTTTCTCTCTCTCCTCTCACATCTCTCTCCGCCCTCCGCCCTCCTCACTCCGCCCTCCGCCCTCCTCTCTCCGCCCTCTGCCCTCCTCACTCCGCCCTCTGCCCCCCTCACTCCGCTCTCTTTCCCTCTCTTTCCGCCTCTCTCTCTTTCCCCCTCTCTCGGATCCCTCTCCCTCTCTCCCTTTTTCGTTCTCTCTCTCTCCCCGCGTGTGAACCCCTCTCTCTCTCCCTCTTCTCTTTTCTCTCTCCTCTCCGCCACCCCACGTGAACCCCCCTCTCCCTTTCTCTCTCTCTCTCTTTCCCCCCTTCTTCTCTCTCTTCCCCCCGCCATCCCCGCTGCTCCCCGCCCTTCGCCCCTCACCCCGCCCCCCCTCCGCCATAGCTTCCGCCACCCGCCCCCACTGTCCTCCTCCCCCGCCCCCGCTGCTCCCCTCCCCCGCCACCCGCCCTCCGCCATTTCCCCCCCCGCCCCGCCACCCGCCACCCGCAAGCCCCGCCCCTCACCCCGCCCCCCTCTCCGCCATAGCCTCCGCCCCCCGCTGCCTTCCTCCCCCCGCCCCCTCGCTGCCTACTCCCTCACCCCCCGCTGCTCTCCTCTCCGCCGCCCGCAGACCCGCCCCGCTCCGCCCCGCTCCTCCCTCCGCCACCCGCAGCAGCCCCCGTCCCCTCCGCCATAACCCTCGCTCCTCCCCTCCGCCGCCCGCAGACCCGCCTCCCTCCGCCCCGCTCTCCTTCCCCCGCCCCTCACACCTCCGCCCTCCGCCCCCAGCCCTCACATCTCCGCCCTCTGCCCCCACCCCACCACCCGCCCAGTACCCCCTCTGCCATCCCTCCCGCCTAGTCCTCCCCGCCTAGTTCCCTTCCCTCCCCGCCTAGTTTCCCTCCCCTCACCGCCTAGTTCTCCACCCCTCGCCCTCACACCTCCGCCCTCCGCCCCCCGCCCCTCGCACACCCGCCCTCCGCCCCCCGCCCCTCACACCTCCGCCCTCCGCCCCCGCCCCTCACACCTCCGCCCTCCGCCCCCCGCCCCTCACACACCCGCCCTCCGCCCTCCGCCCCTCACACCTCCGCCCTCCGCCCCCCGCCCCTCACACACCCGCCCTCCGCCCTCGCCCCTCACACCTCCGCCCTCCGCCCCCCGCCCCTCACACACCCGCCCTCCGCCCTCCGCCCCTCACACCTCCGCCCTCCGCCCCCCGCCCCTCACACACCCGCTCCCCGCCATCCGCTCCCCGCCACCCCCACTCCGCCCCCGCCATCCGCCCCCCGCCCCTCCTCTCTCCGCCCACACCCACACCCCTCCTCTCTCTCCGCCACCCTCACCACCCACACCCTCCCGCCTACACCCACCCTCACTCCGCCCCCCGCCATCCGCCCCCCGCCACCCCCACTCCGCCCTCCGCCCCCCGCCCCTCACACACCCGCCCTCCGCCCGCGCCCCTCACACCTCCGCCCTCCGCCCCCCGCCCCTCACACCTCCGCCCCCCCTCGCACACACACTCCACCCCCTCACTCTCTATCTCTCTCACATACCCGCACATACACAAACACATACACGCTCCCCCACACACACCTCTACACACACACAATCACACACATATCAAAGAAGATTGTCCAGAAAAGGATATCTGTCGAAGCATGAAGTAACGGTGCAGACAGAGGAAAGACTAGTCATAAAAGGTTCGGAATAGCTGAACTTTTGCAAGAAAACATGAGCGAAAAGCAGAGGCTTCCACACTCAGATAGTCAAGTGAAGGATTAACCTTGTTGGATATGACCAGAATTTTTTTTCCTAATATTCGGAAGGCTATGTGAAACAACAAAACCACAAAATGAGAACCTCAGATGGCAGGTAAAAAGAGAAAAGTTTGCAGGGTAAAAAAAAGTGAAAGTGGATAAACAAATGTGCCGCCAACTATTCACGGTGACTACCTATTTTTGTGGATCTAATTCAAATCAAGGGGAATAATTGACCTACCCCTCCAATCTTGGGTAATCAACCGGCGCGTGATCAGTGGACGTGAAGATTCGGCAAGGCCCTCTTGGCCTATTGGGGCCTATAAAATCAAAGGATTTGTGCTCATTTGGTGATATAGATATACATACAAATACACTGGAGTACATGTACAAGGTGCATTTTTTTTGAGTTACTTTGCCGTGTGTATACGGGCAGAAGTCCTCTCTTGCACTTGGTGGTTTCAAGTCTACTATGGGAGCTACTCTGTAGTGTGTTTACAGAGGAGAGGCCTCTCAGTGAAGGGCTATGAGCACTATAGTGTCAAAGAGTAGCGTGGATTTATATTCTTTTCTGTGAGTCAGTGTGTTGATTAATCTCTATTCTCTTGAGAAATACTACCATTTGTATTGCTCTAAGTTAGCAGTCCCTTATGCTGATCTGTGGTATTGGAGTTAATACTTTTAGGGTGGCTTATCAACCCTAAGCTTGTACTTTTGAGCATCTCTCTGCCCAACCTTGTAATCATCTGATTCGAATCAAGAAGTGAATGGTCTTCCTTGGTCATTGGTTGTCCATATTTTCTGAAGTATTTACCACTCTGTGCAATCCGTGTTATCTACCTGCTCACAGAAATGTTAAAGGGTATACTTCCCTAAAGAGAACCCCCCTTGAGTAGGTGATGTACTGGACGTGTTTAATTTTCATTCTCTACTTTTGTTAAAAGCGGATACCCCAGTACCTCCTCTACAACTTGGATCAAGATATTGGCTAAAGTGAGGATGCACATATGTATTACGGGCTGTGGAGAAGGGTTTAGGGTTTTGGGTTTTCATTGAAAAGCTTCAATCCTTCAGTTTGGAGCTCTTCAAAGTCTCTACTTCAAGAGGGTTATCTTTTTACCTCCCACCGGTGACACACCTCACTTCTCCGGACCATATCTTCTTCATACTATATCGGATTTTAAAAATCTTGGTCACGTTTCGAAGCTACGTTTCCAAGCTTCGCTCAGAGACCATCGGTGTTGGATTTGGACGAGATTTGCCCCATCAAAATCTCTCTGCGGCGCTTCAGCAGGAACTAGGCGGCCACTCCCGGGCCTAGTCTTTCATCGTCTGGACTCCAAATCCAATTTTTTCACTTGGGATAGTTTCAAATTCTTGAAGTGCAGGTGCTGGGCAACAATTTGTGGACTGGCGAGGATTGGAAAATATCTGAAATTGTTCAGTTACACTCAGTTTGCCCGTTTGAGGCTTTTCCTACGCACTTTTGGTGTTATTTTGGATGGTTTATGGTGTCTAGAACCTCCCCGGACCAAGCGGACATTTCCAATTTTCTTTTGGGACTGGCGAGGAATCAAAATCAGCGGCTTGAAGCATCAAGGACCACCTGGATTTCGCTTCCGCAACTCTACTTTGTATCAGGGAAGTGCTCTTGTGTTATATTTCTTTTCTTCTTGCATATTTAAACTCTACTTCCATTCATTTTCATACTCTCTAGTTAGCAAACGGGGGAAGGGTACTTAAACATGGAAATTAAAGGCAAACAAGTAGTTGAGACCATTTCTCCACCTAGAGAGCAACTAGAGGATCCGGATGCTAGGATGGAAGAAGTAGAGTTAGGGCAAGAAATAGAAGAGAATTTAGAGGAAAAAGAGCCTTCACAGCAAGAGTATACTTATGAAGAGCTTATAGATGAATTTGTCACTCATGAACAATTCATTGATTTGAAAGAACAAACCCTTAAGTTAGAGAAAGATTTGGGTAGCATTACATCTCTTATACAGCAGCTTAAGTCTCAAATTATCTCCCTTGAGACTAGTGTCACCTCTTTCCTAGCTAGGAAGGAAAGAGAGACTCCTACCATTCCTCTAGAGATTACTAGGAAAGAGACTTCTCTTCCTAGTAAACATAAAGGAGAGAGCTCTAGGGAAGCTCCCCTCCTGAAAGACTTGAAGCCACCTACCTTCACGGGGGATGACCGAGACAGGAATAAGGATGCAATCTACACTCTTTTACAAAAGTGGCATGATTTGCATCAATTGAAGGGCACCCCACCTGAGTATCGTGTGCTAGAGGCGAGTCTTTCCCTCGGCCCACGTGCTTATAAGTGGTGGATGAGTCTTAAGGAGGCGAACTCTATTCCTAGTGACTGGACTCAGTTTGAGACTCTTTTCCTAAAAGAGTTTCTTCCTGAAAATGAAGAGGAGAGGAATTGGGATGAGTGGGATAGGATTACTCAAAGAGGCAGGCCTCTTTCAGTCTATCTATCCCACTATAGAGAGATCACTTTAAAGCTTAAGGGTCTAGATGATTTTCAGAAGACCAGAGGGTTTGTTAGGGGCTTGGATAAAGCCATAAAGAGGGAAGTCAGGAGGAATGCGCCTAAGACATTTGAGGAGGCGATCAAATATGCACAGATATATGAGGACCATAACCGTCCTCAGTATACTCCTATGGAGACGGATCAGCCCCTTAAACCTCTTAGCACCACTAAATTTAAGAAAAAGTTGCCTTTTGGGAAAAACAAGGTTTTTATTAAAAAACAAAGATCACAAGGGCCTAAGCTATCCACAGACCAGTTTGAGAAGGCCAAAAGAGAGAACCTGTGTTTTAGGTGCCTATCCCCTAGTCATTCGCAGTGGAACTGTCCACTCAAGAAGGGGGAAGAAAAGAAGAAAGGACCAGAGTCTAGTACGGCTCCTGAAAGGGGCAAAAAGGCGGTCCACCTAGTGCAGACCCTTCCCATTCATGGCAGCTCTAGCTGCAAGGGAGTGGAGGTGATGCACGAGGATATAGAGCACACGTGTTGTTTGACTCAGTCATTGTGGTCACCGCAGTTTGGACCACATGACTTGGTCAAGCTACATGGTAGTGTATACGGGACCAGGGTGCGAGTCATGATAGATGACTCTGCCACTCATAACTTTATAAACTATGCTTTGGTCAAGAAATTGAAGATTCCCCAACAGCCTAGTGCACATAAATACATTGTATCTATGATGCAAGGGCAAGATAAAAGAATATGGGATACTATGGTATCCAATTTGGAAGTCAAGATGCAGGATTATACAGATCATATGGACTTCCAAATTATGAACATGGAGAGGACAGATCTAGTCTTAGGAAGAGAGTGGCTATGGGGGTTGGGAGATACACTTAAACGCAGCTATCAAAATAACACACTCGAGTTTGAAAAGAATGGAAGTAAAGTTTATATTCAGGGAGAGAGAGATGTACCTAGTGCACCTCTCATCTCATCATTAGAGTTGTATAGTCTCTGTTGTTCACAGCATGTACAGGATATGTTTTTATTGTATAGTCATGATATGGAGCATTGTATAGACAGCTCATCTGATGTATATTTTCATGCTTTGAATGTAAATATGAACAGGACTTTCTACTATTCTTTTTTGCAAGAGTGTGTAGTTAAAAGTTTTAAGGATCTTATGTTTGAGTACAGAGATGTTTTTCCCACTGACTTACCTAGAGGGCTACCACCTGAGAGAGGGGACATTGACCATGCCATAGAAGTTGTTATTAACACTAATCCTATTTGTAGACCACCTTATAGGCTTAGTGTTTCTCACCATGAGGAGGTTGAGAAGCAATTGCAGGATTATTTAGATAAAGGCTTCATCAAACCTAGTAACTCACCATGGGCATCGCCAATGCTCCTAGTTAAAAAGAAAGATGGCTCTATGAGACTATGTATAGATTATAGAGCACTTAATAAGGTAACTATTAAAAATAGATTTCCAATGCCTAGGTTGGAAGATCTATTTGATCAGTTACATCAAGCTAGGTATTTTACCAAGCTTGACCTTAGATCAGGATATCATCAGATCAGGATTAGGGCAGAGGATGTCCCTAAGACGGCATTTAGGACTAGATATGGGCACTATGAGTTTTTGGTGATGCCTTTTGGTCTCACCAATGCTCCTGCCACTTTCATGAAACTCATGAATAGTGTTTTACGGCCTTATCTAGGACACTTTATAGTAGACTTTTTAGATGACATTCTGATCTATAGTGCATCAGAACAGGAACACTTGGAACACTTGACAAAAGTATTTCAAGTGCTAAGGGAAAATTCGCTCTTTGCTAAAGAGTCAAAGTGTGAATTTTTCAAGAAAGAGGTTAGATATCTTGGGCATATAGTCTCCCAGGATGGAATCCAGATGGATCCTGAAAAAGTAAGGGCTATTATGGAATGGCCACATCCACGGAACCTGGAGGAGCTACAGATCTTCCTAGGTTTATCAGGTTTCTATCGAAAATTCATTAAGAACTATGCCAAAATTGCTGTCCCGATGACGGAACAGCTTAAAGGGAAAGGGAAAGCCTTTCATTGGGGAGACGAACAGAAGCAAAGTATGGAAAAGTTGAAGGTAGCAATTGCTACAGCTCCACTTTTACATATAGCAGATCCCAATAAACCATTTGTGGTTGAGACTGACGCGAGTGATTTTGCTATAGGAGCGGTTTTAGTACAGGATGGTCGACCAGTAGCTTTTGAGAGCAAGAAACTAGAACCGGCTCAAAAGAATTACTCCGTCTATGAGAAGGAGTTGTATGCAATAGTCCATGCTTTGAGAAAGTGGCGTCATTATTTATATGGTGCCAAAGTTACGATAGTGTTTGATCAAGAGAGCATTAAATGGCTCTCTAATCAAACAGACCTTAAAGGTCGTAAGGCCCGATGGGCAGAGACCCTTCAAGAGTTTGATTATGAGCTTAGGTATAGGAAGGGAAAGTTTAATGTGGTGGCTGATTCACTTAGCCGCATGCCTATGCTCAATGGACTGAGTTTTACTCAGATCACTAATGAGCTACTTGAGTCTCTTAGAGGGAAATGTAGGCTTGATCCTGCATATTCCGAGATTTGGGAAGCCATAGAGAATGGGGATCGTGATATACGGGTTTCCAGTGAGGATGGAGTATCGACGGGTACTCAAGAAGGATTCAAGTGGAAGAATTACAGTATCCAAGATGGATATCTGTTATATAAAGATAAGGTGTGTGTCCCTTGAGATACTGAGATGAGACGGCATATTTTATATGAGTGTCATGACACACCTAGTGCGGGACACCCAGGAGTTAACAAGACTTATGATCTTGTTAAGAGGCAGTTTTATTGGCCTGGACTTCATAAGGACGTCCTAGAGTATGTGCTTAAGTGCAATAAATGCCAAGTCAACAAAGCTGAGAGGTTGAGAATTGGAGGGCTACTCCACCCATTGGATATTCCCAATGGGAAGTGGGAGAGTATCTCCATGGACTTTATAGTCGGATTACC
>CM035426.1:42535484-42552984 GCA_020310875.1 Ceratopteris richardii
TGATTAAAAGTAAATTAACTCTTAGCCACGTGGGTTCTTGGGAGTGGTAGGGGTCTGTTATACAGAGGCCCTGTACTATTTTCCCAACTTCTTACACAAGCATAAATATTCTCTCGTGTCTTAGCTCAGTACTCAACTCTGAACAACTGATATCTATCCGGTGTATAGGACTTAGAATTTCCAAACTGATCCTGCTATAGCTATCTGAGCAGTAGTTCGGTTTCTTGTATCAAATGGAATAATATACTTCCGTAAACGCAGATCACTTAAAACGCACTTCTTCAGAACAGACAGGTATACCAAACAGATATCTATACTCTGAAATTATGCAAATTTACCGTATGCCCAATTTGAGCAACAAATCTCTTAACAACGATCGACTAGTCGCAGGTTTAACAGTGTCCTACTCGCATTGCGACCATTACCGATACTAGTCTTTCTGTGATCAGAATCAACAGTGAATGCAGACTATTGTATCGAACCTGGTCACTTACAGAGATTGTTAATGCACAAACAGTTCGGGGCTGCCTTTCACATTCCCTCGTTCGTCATACAGACTGACAAACAACACACTGTAACTTAATAACACTCGGAGACACACTCAACCATTACTGAATAGATTCGTAACACAAGACTACCAATTCGTAATTCTGCACTACAGTACGATTAAACGACTAGACGGAGCACAGAACAAAGCAGAACAGGGTAGAGTTCAATCTTCTCAATGACATACCTACTTCAAACAGTACGCTTACAATTCCCAAAACGGGCTCTCTGCCACTCTTTTGTCATTGCCTTATATAGAAGATTTTTTACAAGGGTGCGCGAATCTTTAGTTACCTGCACGTTTCCCGAAAGGTTCTTTTACATTTAAGATGCTTGTCCTAGTACATTTGTCCTTATTTGGTGGCCGTCTAACACTGGCACGCACGGTGGGACTCGAACCCGCAGGTTCCTATGGTTCTGCTATGAGTCCTTCTAAATACATGTTTCGGGCGAGCCTAAACGTTCGGGTAATTTTCTTTTTAATGGTTTCTATCATCTGAACTAAAGTAGTCGGTTCTAATAACTGAGCGTCCGTTCTAACGGAGCTAATAGCTATGGCTTGGGTTAACAAAATTTCTGCCTGGGTCTGTAAGAAGGCCTCTTGTAAATAGAATTCGTTGGATAATGCAGCGTCGCGGGATGTCTTCATTTCGGTGACTTTCTTCTGCATATCCGTGACTCGTTCCTTCTGATTTCGCAATTGGTTATCGAGTCGCTCGAGTTGCTGGTTCTAAAATTTGATCGTTTTGTAGTAGGCGTCTCGTTCTCTTTGAGCATTTGCTAGATCTTTTTGGTATTTGGCTTCCCTGGTTAATTGGTGTCTCAGCATTCTGTTCACCTCGTCCAAACATTCCTGGGCTCTTTGTAGCTCGTCTTTGACTTGTTCTGCTTCTCTCCGTTGGTCTTGATTTTTTTGGAGGGTTTCCTGCAATTGTGCTTTCGTTTCCTCTATCATCTCTTCGAGTGATGAGCTGATATCTTCTTTTTCTTGTAGCGCGAGTTTTAGTGTCCGGATTTCTTCGTGGGCTTTGTTTAATAGCTGGTCCTTGGTGGCCAGTTGCTCCAAGGCCTCATCCCGTTGCTGTAGCAGTGCCTGTTGTGTCGAAACTTGGCCTTGGAGATCTGCTACTTTCATCTGGAATTGATGGTTCTCTGCTTTGACGGCATCGACTTCTTCGTGGAGGGGGGTGATGTCGGCTTCCAGTAGGTCGACCTTGTGTTGCAACTCTTGACGAATGGTATTTGCGACCTCACTAAGCTGTACTGGAAGTTGTTGAGAGAGGGAAATAAGTAAGTGGCCCATGGTAGCAAGCTCGGAAAAGACTGGAACGGAGGAGAGGAGAAGGGGATGTTGTGGTTGCGTAGAGGTTTGAGTATTGATTTGGGGGGATGTCGGGGGTGAATAATTGAGGGAGGATGAAGAAGATTCGGAAATTGGCGGGGGAAGAGGGTTGACTGGTGGTGATCGAGTAGATTCGGTATTGTTGATGTGGGTGATGGTGGATTCGATGGCCTTTAACAGGGTGTTGGGAGCTTTGTCCACAGCTTGGTGCTCGTCGTCCTGGTGTTCGGATGCTTCTTCAGTTGAGGTAGTCGCTGTTGGCGTTGGATTCTGCTGGTCGTGTTGGTCGGCTGATGATTCATTGTGTATGGAAGTGGCTGTGTCGTGGAAGGTTTCTTCTTGGTTTTGGTTGTCTTTAGCGTTTTCCTGATCCTTTCCGGCGGAACCTTGTGCTTCGCTTTCTGATGAACTAATTCGGATTCTTTTGCTGCGGAATAACTGGTTGATTTCTTCATCTTCTTCTTCATCGTCTTCAAGTGGTTGAACTGATTCTTCGTGCTGTAAGACTGGTCCTCGGGGTGGTGGTTGTGTGGAAAGGATGGCTGGGAAGAGGAAGGATAGAATATGGGGAAGGCGAGAGCGGGGGGTGGTTCCCTTATTTACTTGCTTCACTATGGCTACACACTCTTTATGAATTCTATGGAAAAAGTAGGAGGCGAAGTTTACGGGTTCTCGGGCTGCTAAATCTAAGGCGGAATAGAAAGGTCGGGAGATGGCGTAGGTGCGCTTCTGCAGGTTGAGTATGGCGACTAGAAATTGCAGAGCCGATCGTTCGGGTTCGGGGCGATAGAGAATGGCATATTCGTTGGATGAAGAGCGGGGAAATAGTTCGGTCATACGGGTGGGGGGAATACTAGGGCCATTTTTGTGGCCTTGTGGGTTGAGGCGGTAGGCTTCAGTGAAGGCTTGGAAGGTGATGACTGTTCGCGAAGGTAGCGAGGGGAAGATCCATTGGCGTTCGGTGGAGGGGGACTGGGCGATGGCAGGTATGATTTGCGCAAAGAAGGGATGGGCTTCCACTGAGTGCCAAGGCAACTCGACGAAATTGGCCAACCCTCAGCAACGTAGGTATTCACCTACCTCGGTAGGGATACCATCGCTGAAGGCAGTATAATTGGCTAGTGCTTCCATGGCGTTTGCTGATACAGGCTATGAACACGAATACAGAGCGCAAGGGGTCGCACAGAACACTAACACTCAACACAGTAGCGATTTTTGGCACTGCCGAAAGGGTTAAATAGGAACAATACGGTGGGGTGGGAAAGGGGGTTGGGTATCATTGTGTGGTGCGGGAATGATGATTGTTTTCATGCAGGCGTGCGTACTTGAGTGACTGGTAAGGGGGCGGCTAGTAACATAAAGATTTTTCAAAACACGGTGTCGTCGGGAGTTCATGGAAAGGAGGGAGGAAAGTCACGGTCGGTGGATCAGGGCGACCGCCAGAAATATGGTGCACGCGGGGTGCTTGGAGCAATCTCAGGTTAAAGAAGAGACTCAAATGATCAATAGATTTATGTTCACTTTGTCACAATGCACTCACTTGGAAGTAAGAAATCAAATATCAAATGGAAATCATCAACTACAATCATCATCACAATTTTAAAGTAACATCCTTACGAGCATTCGAATCGTTTACTATCAATGTTAATGGAAAATAGACAAGCTTCAAAAGCTTGATATATGAGTTATGAAGGAAAAACAAGAAAGTATTCTCTTTAAGGCTATGTATGCTCTTTCACGTTGACATATAAATTTCAATTGAGGAAATCAAGAGGTATATCTAGCATTGCCTTTTTTAAGACTAAATTCACAAAAAGGTAATACACTTTCATACAAATAAGCATTCATACATTGTATTCAATCATGCGCAGACTTGTGATACAGCAGTGTTTACAGAAATATGAAGTTGGACTCATCAAATGATTCTCTATATAGATTTGTCGTTGTTGAATCACTAATCATTATATAACAGTCAATTTTCAATCTAGTGAAAGCATGTCGCAGCAGAGCACGGATTCATAAACATGATCCATCCATCAAAGTGTTGGAGCTTCAAACCTTTGTCAACGCTAAGAGCATCAAAAGCTATAAAACTTTAACTTCTCTAGTTCATCATACAGTATTCAGTTAAAGCGAAGTTTAAATTCGATTTTTGTTATAAACAAGAAGCTTTTCATAATAGAAAAATCGGATTAACACTTTCGCTGTACAGACTCAAACAAGACGCTCTTTATTTTCTAAGAAAGACACTATAGACTCGAAAGAGTGCCCGATTCAACTAAAGCCTATTGTATGTGGAGTGAATGCTGGGCTTCTTCGTGCTAAACTTATTTTTATATTCTATACATGTTTAGCAAGCGATTAACTTAACACTGTATATGAGATTCAAGGCCTTTCAAAACACAAATGATTTATAAGACACTTGCACATAATTCGCATTCAAAGCGTTGAGATTTACAATCAAATGGACGATTAGTATTAAGTAGCAGAAGTGCTAACAGCGAACACTGAACTTCTATAACAAAGAACATATGGAATCATCATCTTAGCAAGATACAGCAGTGTTATTTAGATTGAAGTAATCAAATCAGAGAATCAGTTACACGCTTTTGTCTTATGATTTCAACCAGTTATAGTTATTTGGCATTCATCTTTAATTTCTTTACGAACTGTTCACCAAAGGTACAATTCATCCTCGTAGGATTAATCTGCTCTTATTCTACTGCTAACGGAGGTCCAAAATTCAAAGAAGATTGTATTTCATATTAAACATGAGGACTCAGAGAAAGTAATCAGTTAGCGCTCTGACAATCGTACAAAACCCCATTAATTCATGTTATATCATGCATGAAGAAAAATGCATAAAAAAAAACTCGACTAGCAGAGTAAGAAGATATATGCGGCATACATGTGCACCTTCATTCTTCTATTGTGAGACGCGAGCAGACATGAATACAGGCGGAGATGGCCTCCGAGATCTTCTGTCATAGAAATCTTGCTCGACCTTCAGGACATCACCGTGTTGGCTTTAGTTAAGCTTTCCAAGATCTGTCAATATCCTTCCTTTCTCAAAAGATTCCAGCGCAGCTCTTTTACCCTCTGAATTTTGTGTCGGCCTCTCTCTTTTCAGATATGATCAATCAAAACTGAATTCCGAAGAAGAAGTCCACAGTTGTCTCCGTCTCTTCTCTCTTCCCTAGCCGCCAGCATGCGCATCTGCATAAGATCCTCACTATCTTGTCAAAATCGTCCAAAAGTAATCCCTCCCGGAGTTCACCTCAGAGATTCATAGAGATAATCAGAGAAACAAACTGCCCTTCGTTGCCCAAAAAAAAATGCGCCCTCTCCTGATGGCATAAGCCAGAGCCATCTCATGAACTTTCCTTTTTTCCCCGATATGAGTCCTCTCGATCTCTCCTGTCCTGCGGCCTTTTTTTTCTATATATGTTCACCTTCTATAGCCATTCCAGATATAAACTTAACATTCTCTTTATTATGAGGACATGCTGAATATGGTGGAGCCTCATGACCTCTAATGTGTTAAGGACTACCCCACGATTGCCCATCATCTAGATGCATCAACCTCCAGATGACTTTAAACAGATGCGTCATATTTGATTCTCGTGCTTCAATTCCGGATCGCGACCACATCCACCCCCTCTGAACCTGTGCATCCTCCGGATGCACCAGCATCGATCTTGGTATCTGCAAATCATTGTGAAAATTCAAGTACATGGGTTAAAACAAATGTGCCTATGCACGGCCATGTAATGAGCCCTACATATGCATACTCTAAGTGCATAAAAAACAGCATGGTGCAAATAGGGGAGGTATTAGGAATTCGGTGTTGAGGATTTACACTTAATTTTCATTGTAACTATGGGTTTTAAACAAAATATTACTCGTGCTCTTTACATTTCATTTATGCATGCGTTAGGTGCATGAAGGGAAACAAAATGGTGCAAAAAGTCAAGGTTTTATGGTATCTAAGCAACGCTCACATCACTCACAACTCCACTCTCTTACAGATGCAATCACTCTCCCTTACTCAGAACTATTCTCTCTTATCACTCAAAACTTGCTTTATGATTTTTCAATGATATTTACCTATCTAATTGTGCAGATGGGCGTGCTTCTAGGGAATTTCAAAGACGTGTTTCCTATATATTTTTGCATGCATATTTGGCATGCAATGCATCTCAAGGATGGTGCAAAGAAAAGATCAGGGTTAAAGCACGATAGCTAATGAAAAAGATTTTCACGACTTTGTTCTTTAGTCATCATCTCTGTTGGCTTTGCTTGATCATTCCTGCACTCATAGAAACTAAACAAATCATGAGAAACATCACATCAAAATGACATTATATACATATGCAATCCATGAAAGAACTTCAAAAACCATTTGCAATAAAACATAAGCATGCAACTCGAAAGTGGTTGCCTCTATACAATCTCTCAAAACTCTAGATCTTCGATCAGCTCCTTATCAACACCTGTTCTCAAAACTGCATAAGAGAAATTAGTAGCATCACATTCAAGAATCACATATTAAAAAACTTCATTCATTTGAACATTAAAAATATTTATTTGAATTATTTTGACTTCAAACCACTCATCCAACATACATTTATTACCATAAGTGTTCCCACTTTAATTTCTTGCATTTTTAGTTTTATTTGGTTTCTTCTATCTATCTTAAAATTAAAGCAAAAGACACAAGATATATACATTTTTATTTACAAATTTCCTTTTGGTATTATTAATTCTCATTCATTAGGGTTTTTCCCTTCAGACCCATCTCCCTTGATATATGGTCACCAAAGAAACTGTGCTTCTTAAGAAGCCACCTTTGGATCGCATCAATCCATGAATCATTTTTAAAAAGATTAGATATGTGGACAAGCCATTTCATTTGCTCGTCCATTCCTTGAAGGCTCGACTGGCATACATAGCTCTTAGAAAATTCAAACATCCATGTTTCAATCGTTTGGGCATAGTCTCCTTTATTCATGATCCTCTCATGTGAGGTTACTCTTGATGAGTCAAACACACATGAATATAGAGTGTTGATTTTTAATATGCTTAAATCATCTTTAAAAATTCCGTGCAAGCATGGATTTTGATTCATTTCATGCTTGGGATCATTTGAGGAAATATCTTCAATTGCATCATTTCGAATATGTTCTTCATCTTCATCGAAATAAACGTATTGATTAGATTCATTCAATTCCTTCATCAAGTAGAAGTGAGCATCATGCTCAGATGATATTACATAATCATTTTTATCTTCCAATCTATCATGATTCCTTTCTACTTGAGTCCCATTAATTATGGTATCTGCTTCTTGTTCTAGTCTTTCTAGGAACTCTTCATCATTGTCTTTGTTATGTTCCCAAAATATTTCTCCCTCAATGTGAATGGAATCCATATCCTCATAATCAAGAAAATCTTGATCTTCAATTTCTTTATCCAAAACGTCATCACAGGATTCTACATCCATCTCCATCGATTCTTGCTCGTTCTCTTCTGAGGATGTACTTAGTCCACCTTCTTCAAGCATTGATTCTTCAATCACTGATTCTTGCTCAAGAATCTCATCATGTATGAGAATCTCAACATATGCATCCAAATCAGCTCGAGCTTTATCAATGCAATTGTTTGACTTAATAGTTTTATATTGAATATCCTTCGATGCAATACACACATCAGATTTATCATATGTCACAATAAACATTTCATCTGCCACTTTATGCTCAATTTCTTCAACGTGTGGACTCAACTCAACATGATTATTTTTGACATACATATCAGTATTTAGAGGAATGATCAATGGTATTTTCTCATCCTCCTCATGTTCATTCATATTTCTCTCTTCATGGAATGTGGCATCATTTACATACATATCATTAATTTGAACTCCATCCAACTTATCCTCTTTTTTATGTGTAGGATCTTTGTCCAATGTGACATCGCTCAAAAGAATATCAGTATCTTGATCTTGATCTAGACTATGGGTAGGATTAGGATCATGCTTATCACCATCGCCATACATATCACTATCTAGAGGACTTATCATTTGTACATCCTTTAGATTAGCATCATACTCATCTTCGTCATCACATATTTCAATCTCTAGAGGACTCATTATTTGCATGTCCTCCTTCATATAAGTAAGTTCATTTTCTTGCATCTCTGTATGCATGTATAATGTGGATTCCTGCATATCCATTTTCTTACCCATCGGATCTTTTATTGACAGGTCCTTAGATTCAACATCATGTTCCATGGGAGTTTCTTCATGTAATTCAATCATTAGATCAGAAGTTCTATCCGAATCTTGTGTTAGAAGGGGATCATCACCATCAAGTGACATCCAATCATACTCCACATCTTGCCCGATGTCATCACGTAAGGATGCATCTCGAGCTTGATCTTCAGACATATTTATTAGGTTCTCTATTTGTACCTCATCTTTTATCTCCATTTGGTCACCTATGAGCCTTCTAGATATCTCTATCTCTTTGTTTGCATCTTGATATGTTTCTTGATTTGTTTGATTATCTTTTATTCGATGTGAGGAGTTTATCGGAGTAGAGGAAGCTTCATCTTGATTTCTTGTTGGGTTTTGTTGGTTTTTGTTTTGTTTTATGTTTGTTGTTTGTTTGGTTTGATGTTGGTTTAGTTTGGTTTGATTTTGATTAGCTTCCACTTGCTCCTTTAATCCTCCCATCATCAGAGTTTGTGCGCTTATGGCACCTAAAGATGTTATCATTGTAAAGAAATCTAGAGGCTCTTGGCATCTTGTAACCTTTGAGGTTATATCGATTGCACTTTTAGAAGTTTCTTCATACTTCCCATCATCACTATGTATATTAAGCCCATGCATATCTACTTCATGCCCAAGTGGGGTCTCTACAACCTCATGGACTTGAACATTATCCACGATTGGTAAAATGCTTGGAACATGGTTATAATTTTCATCTGTTTGAAGATCTGTTCTCCAATCATTTAGAAATTTCTCAATTGTTTGTTGTTTCTTTACGTATTTCATCACAGCTTCATGGACGAGCATCCAATCCTCTATGAGCCCCGAGTCCGAGTCTATATCTTGTAGAAGCGGAATTAGTTCTTCTCGGGCATTAACATCGATTGTTCGAAGAAACAACGAAACCCTTTCATGACTTATGCACCTCTTATCCTGCTCAGAAAGATCATCATATTGTCGCTCAAACTCTTCTTTGATCTCGAGAATTGGTTGGTCTTTGGGCATATGAACCCACCTCAGGAAAGATCTACGAGTTACTTTATCAAGATCCTCTAGCATAAACTGCTTGAGGAGTGTCGCTTTGTATTGGAACCATGTCGTTTGATTTATTCCCATTATTTGGTCTCGCATGTTGTATCCCGACACATAGATAAAGTTTTCACATAATTCTTTTTCCGTCATCGGACTTAATCCGACACCTAGGTATTTGGCCTCGAGTTCATATTCTTTGCAGAACTTTGAGACATTCTTTCCATTGAAAAAGCCACACCGATTGACTAGACGTTCATGAAGTGATTGGATGGCTTTTTGATGCCTATCTTCTTCTTGAAAGCATAGGAATTGAGCTAGGATCTCCTCCATTTTGATTATGCTAATCTTTGTGGCTCTATAACTCACTCACCCCCTCCTTTCACGTCGGGTTCACCAGGTATGTCGTCGGGAGTTCATGGAAAGGAGGGAGGAAAGTCACGGTCGGTGGATCAGGGCGACCGCCAGAAATATGGTGCACGCGGGGTGCTTGGAGCAATCTCAGGTTAAAGAAGAGACTCAAATGATCAATAGATTTATGTTCACTTTGTCACAATGCACTCACTTGGAAGTAAGAAATCAAATATCAAATGGAAATCATCAACTACAATCATCATCACAATTTTAAAGTAACATCCTTACGAGCATTCGAATCGTTTACTATCAATGTTAATGGAAAATAGACAAGCTTCAAAAGCTTGATATATGAGTTATGAAGGAAAAACAAGAAAGTATTCTCTTTAAGGCTATGTATGCTCTTTCACGTTGACATATAAATTTCAATTGAGGAAATCAAGAGGTATATCTAGCATTGCCTTTTTTAAGACTAAATTCACAAAAAGGTAATACACTTTCATACAAATAAGCATTCATACATTGTATTCAATCATGCGGAGACTTGTGATACAGCAGTGTTTACAGAAATATGAAGTTGGACTCATCAAATGATTCTCTATATAGATTTGTCGTTGTTGAATCACTAATCATTATATAACAGTCAATTTTCAATCTAGTGAAAGCATGTCGCAGCAGAGCACGGATTCATAAACATGATCCATCCATCAAAGTGTTGGAGCTTCAAACCTTTGTCAACGCTAAGAGCATCAAAAGCTATAAAACTTTAACTTCTCTAGTTCATCATACAGTATTCAGTTAAAGCGAAGTTTAAATTCGATTTTTGTTATAAACAAGAAGCTTTTCATAATAGAAAAATCGGATTAACACTTTCGTTGTACAGACTCAAACAAGACGCTCTTTATTTTCTAAGAAAGACACTATAGACTCGAAAGAGTGCCCGATTCAACTAAAGCCTATTGTATGTGGAGTGAATGCTGGGCTTCTTCGTGCTAAACTTATTTTTATATTCTATACATGTTTAGCAAGCGATTAACTTAACACTGTATATGAGATTCAAGGCCTTTCAAAACACAAATGATTTATAAGACACTTGCACATAATTCGCATTCAAAGCGTTGAGATTTACAATCAAATGGACGATTAGTATTAAGTAGCAGAAGTGCTAACAGCGAACACTGAACTTCTATAACAAAGAACATATGGAATCATCATCTTAGCAAGATACAGCAGTGTTATTTAGATTGAAGTAATCAAATCAGAGAATCAGTTACACGCTTTTGTCTTATGATTTCAACCAGTTATAGTTATTTGGCATTCATCTTTAATTTCTTTACGAACTGTTCACCAAAGGTACAATTCATCCTCGTAGGATTAATCTGCTCTTATTCTACTGCTAACGGAGGTCCAAAATTCAAAGAAGATTGTATTTCATATTAAACATGAGGACTCAGAGAAAGTAATCAGTTAGCGCTCTGACAATCGTACAAAACCCCATTAATTCATGTTATATCATGCATGAAGAAAAATGCATAAAAAAAAACTCGACTAGCAGAGTAAGAAGATATATGCGGCATACATGTGCACCTTCATTCTTCTATTGTGAGACGCGAGCAGACATGAATACAGGCGGAGATGGCCTCCGAGATCTTCTGTCATAGAAATCTTGCTCGACCTTCAGGACATCACCGTGTTGGCTTTAGTTAAGCTTTCCAAGATCTGTCAATATCCTTCCTTTCTCAAAAGATTCCAGCGCAGCTCTTTTACCCTCTGAATTTTGTGTCGGCCTCTCTCTTTTCAGATATGATCAATCAAAACTGAATTCCGAAGAAGAAGTCCACAGTTGTCTCCGTCTCTTCTCTCTTCCCTAGCCGCGAGCATGCGCACCTGCATAAGATCCTCACTATCTTGTCAAAATCGTCCAAAAGTAATCCCTCCCGGAGTTCACCTCAGAGATTCATAGAGATAATCAGAGAAACAAACTGCCCTTCGTTGCCCAAAAAAAAATGCGCCCTCTCCTGATGGCATAAGCCAGAGCCATCTCATGAACTTTCCTTTTTTCCCCGATATGATTCCTCTCGATCTCTCCTGTCCTGCGGCCTTTTTTTCTATATATGTTCACCTTCTATAGCCATTCCAGATATAAACTTAACATTCTCTTTATTATGAGGACATGCTGAATATGGTGGAGCCTCATGACCTCTAATGTGTTAAGGACTACCCCACGATTGCCCATCATCTAGATGCATCAACCTCCAGATGACTTTAAACAGATGCGTCATATTTGATTCTCGTGCTTCAATTCCGGATCGCGACCACAACGGCTATTTATAAAAAGAAGAAAGAAAAAAGAAAAGATTAAACAAAACGCGGTTCACCGCCGAAAAATTTAATGCGGGCTACGGGCGTGATGATATGGCCGCAGCTTCGACCCGTTGATTACTTTTGGGAGTGGATTTCCGGTCAACGTAGTCAACCGAAAATTCATCGGACCGACTTGTTTTGAGATTTTGAAAGGGCCGAACCATCGTAGTTTGAACTTTCCTGCCGCTCTATCCGACTTTGCGTTGTAGAAGAGTACGAGCTGACCTACCGAAAAGATTGGAGTTTTCAAATATCGATCGTGTGTCTTGGCTTGCCGTAGTTGTACTTCGCGCATGGTTAAAAAGCTGAGCCATCGGTGCTCATCAAGTTCTCTGAGTGCGTCCATTCGTGCTGTCAGCGAATCTTCCGGTAGCATCTTCTAAGTGATTGCTACACGCAGACTTGGGATGACTACTTCCATGGGTGCTATTGCTTCTAAGCCATAAGCTAGTTTGAAAGGTGTCAAGCCTGTTGTTACCTTATATGTAGTTCGGTATGCCCATAAGACTGCAGGTAGTAGTTGATCCCATCTTTCCGGTGCTTCCATGACCAGTTTCCGGAGGATATTCAATAGTGATTTGTTTGTACTTTCGGCCAAACCATTGGCACGAGGGTAATACGGAGAGCTGAGTTTGTGTGTCACCTGGAAGGATTGGGTGAGTACCTTCATTAATTGATTTACAAAGTGAGTACCTTGATCTGAGACAATTTCCAGTGGTAAGCCAAAACGTGGAAAGACATCATTCAGCAGACACTTTGCTACTGCAACCGCTGTAGCAGACCGTAAAGCCCAAGCTTCTACCCATCTCGTTGCGTAGTCTGTACAGGTTAGTATGTATCTGTTGTTACTGAAGACTGCTGGAGGTGTGATTGGACCGATAAAATCTAATCCCCATTTCTGAAATGGTTCGAGTGGCATAATAGGCTGCAAGGGAAAGAAGTGTCGTTGCAGTGGTTGTCCAGACCTTTGACAGGTATCGCAGTGTTTGACAAATTGGGCCACATTTCTGTACATGGTTGGCCACCAGAGACCTCCTTGCAGGATTTTCCGATGATTCAAATCTGTGGCAAAGTGACCACCAGTAGGGGTCGAGTGAGCCATCATGATGAATGAGTTAATTTCATGCGGAGGGACACAGCGAAGTAGGATTCCGGTGTGATCTACATAATATAGTTCTCCAGCAACTAACCAGAATTGGCGACTAAAGACTGCAATTTTCCTTCGGACTGCCTTGGCTGTCTGGGATGGAAAGCATCCTTTGGTGAGAAAAGTTAGAATTTGATCATAGTATGTAGGTGGTGCTTGTAATTCGGCAGTCTCATCGGTCAGTGGCTCAGAACTATAGATCGCTGGATTCGTGTCATCTATGCCTATCGGAGCTTCACCGGAATCTAGACGAGATAAGAAATCTGCTAAGGCATGTGCATTTCCGGGTCGGTGGATGACTTCATAGTCGAATTCCTGCAAGAGTAGCACCCATCGAGCTAATCGTCCACCTAAATGCTGTTGTCTTACTAGATAGACGAGGGCAGCGTGATCCACATGGAAGGTGAATTTCCGGCCTAGTAAATAATGTCTGAACTTTTTGATCGAGTAAATCAATCCTAGACATTCTCTTTCGGTGGTAGAATAGTTTTTTTCTGCAGGTGCAAGCCTTCTGCTGGCATAATAAACGGGGCAAAACCACTTATGTGTTTGCTGCATCAGAATACTACCAATCGCAATATCTGAAGCGTCGACAAAAACATGGAATGGATTGTCCCAGTCCGGTGGTTGTAAGATTGGGGCCTGCGTCAATAAATACTTGAGTCGACCAAATGTAGTTTGGCATTCTTGAGTCCATTCAAACTGTCCGGGAGCTTTTGTGATTAGCTTGTTCAGTGGTACAGCCAGATGAGCAAGCCACCTTAAGTGTCTGCCATGCCACCGTATTTGACCCATGAAACGCATTACTTCTTTTGGAGTAGCGGGTACTGGGGCTTCTAAAATTGCCAAAATCTTATCTGGTCTACTCGGATACCTTGGGCAGATACAATATGCCCAAGAAGTTTGCCACACGACACCGCAAACACAGATTTGTTTGGGTTAAGACAAAGTCTATATTCTCTGCATTTCTGAAAGCAGCACCGTAAATGGAACAGGTGTGCTATCAGCTTACCGAAAATTGAAAAATCATCGAGATAAACTTGCATAAATGAAGTAAGATAAGGAGAAAAAATCTCCTGCATGCATCTTTGAAATGTGCTTGGTGCGTTTCTCAATCCAAACCACATTACTGTACAAGCAAAGACACCCCAATTGGTAATGAATGCAGTTTTTGATATATCCGCTTCGGCCATTCTAACCTGGTTGTAGCCGCTGTATCCGTCTAAGAATGAATACATTTCATGACCTGCTACCCTATCGAGCATTGTATCTAGAAAGGGGATCAGGAAAGGATCCGGTACTGTTGCGGCATTTAATTTCTGGTAGTCTACACAGATTCGTAGTTGCTTATTTTTCTTTGGCACGATCACAATTGGTGAAATCCATTCGGCATGTTCTACTGGTACGATGAATCCGACTTTTAATAATCTATCAAGTTCGGCTTTTACCTGTGATGCATAATCGGGATTCATCTGGTAGCCGGGCTGTTTGTTCGGTTTAGCTTCAGGCTTCAACATAACTCTATGCTGATAGATGCGCGGATCTAATCCTTTCATATCTTTGGAATCCCATGCAAAGATGTCTGAGAATTCGCAAAGAAGTCGAATCAAGTCAGCTTTAAATGATTCCGGTAAGTTTTGCCTTATCTTTACAGGTCGCGGATGATTTTCGTCTCCTAGATTGTACGTGGTCAACTGGTCTTTAGGGACATAAAACTATTGCGGTCTCTCTGTATCGTCTGTTGACTTGAACAGCGATTGTAATTCATCGTCATGTGTTGGGACAGTTTCTTCCTGCTTAGCTTTTTCGGTGATAGGTACGATTGTACAAACTGCAGTGTTCCAGTTATCTATAACAGACTGTAGATCAACAGTTCCTGTAGACATTAAATGAGCGTTATTCTTCAGAAATTCCTCTTCTTCATCATCTGATAGTCCATCTAACATGTGGACTGGTTCAACAACATATGGTCTGGCGTGAAGTTCGCAAGGTTGTATAGCATCTAATTTTACCACATATCTACGATTGGCATTTTTGAACGTAAGCTCTTGTGCAGACCAGTCCTGTATTACCTTTGCATGCTTCAGCCAAGGTCGGCCGAAAAGAAGGTTGTAATCCAAAGTGGATTCTGGCAGATCTAGTATAACAAAGTTCATTTTGAAGTTCGTACCTTGTAAAGTAATGGGTACATTCCGCACAAGTCCCACGGGATGGACTCTAGATTGATCTGCCATTCTGACAAAGAATTGAACTGGTTCGATTTCGGTCCATCCTAACCTTTTGCATAAGGCTGCAGCCGCAATGTTAACACCAGAGCCTCCATCAATCAATACCTACGTAACTTTATGATTCTTATACCATACTGTAATCAAGGGAACTGAATGATCCACAGTAGAATCAGGTTCCGGTTGAACTGCTGCTATTGCCGGAATACAAGAAGACACCGGACTGAACTGTTGTTGGAACTGTTGTCGAATCCCAGGTACTAATGCCAAAAGTTGGCCTAAAGGCAAAGTGATAGACGCCTTGGATAAAATTTCCCAGGCCTGTTGAGATTGGTTATCCTGCTCCTTTGAACTTGAGGTCTCCGCTGATGCAGAAGTATCTGCTGTCATGTCTACTGCTGATGATGGCTCCGCTGTTGCGTTCCTTCCTTTGTTGACGAAGCCTGAGTCACCGGAATAGGTTCTGGGAACACTGGTGGTTCTGTTGTGGTCCAGTGACTAGCCTTGTCATACATCCTATGTTGTTCTCGTATCCCAGGTTCGAATATTTCTGCTGCCGACTGCAGTTGTTTACCGGATCGAGTCTGGAATGTAGCAGTTTGTGTTTCTAGTGGTGTAATTACCATGTTGGCCATTGGGTTTTGTCGCTCGTTCTTCCTTTGATCATACTCAGCTGCATCTTTGCAAAATCTTCTGATGTGTCCGAATTCGCCGCAAAAATTATAGCGTGGTGGTGGTAGATTGGGATTTTCCGGTGGTGGTCCGTTCTGCCAGCGGTTTGTATTAAAATTGTTGTTCCTCTGTCCTCGGTAGTCCCGATATCCTAGCGGTTGATTGTTTCTCAATTGCGGAGGCACATAGTGATTCGTTGGCTGTCCATGTTCTTGTATAACTGCATTGACCGTTGCTGTTCCCTGTATTCTGGCATTGTAAACATAGTTTCCGGTGGTGTGTCTGGTAGTGTTGCAGATAGTGCAAAACGTTTGATTTAGTGCACAATTGGCACTAGTATGACCTGAATTATTGCATGTGATGCAATATACTTGTCTGGTTATGTCTTCAGCCATAGTTTTGTTTGTTCTTAACCACTCCAAATCTTCTGTAAATCCATCGACCTTGGATTCTAGTTGCAGAGCCATGACAATGACTGCATCCAGCGTCATAGCTCCGACACACCTTATGATCATGATCTGTTTCAATTGTGGGGTTAAGCCATTGATGAACCACTGAGTGATGACATCATCAGGTAAGTTAGCATGGGCCTGTGGTATCTGCCGCAAGTGTGTTCTAAAGAGTGTAGCATACTCCTGGACAGTCTGATTTGCCTTCTGTTGGTTGTTTTGTAAATAATCAAAGATTTCAGCGGGATTCTTCTTTAGCCTGAATTGTTGCAGAAAAGCATCTCGTAGTGCATCATAGGTACCGAAATGATTAATATCGTATTCTGTAAGCCATCTAGCTACTTCATTGACTAGTGTAGATTGAAAAACAATGGCCTTATATGCCTGATCCGGTGGATGGTTAAGAATTGCATAACTTATTTCGAAAGTACGTACGTGGACGTCTGGATCATCTCCTTGGAATCCACCGAATTTCGTGTATGTTACTCCTGTTGGAGGCGGCCTTGGTTGACATAACTGTTGTTGTTGTTGTTGTCCGTTCATTGTGAGTGTATTAGGCCTTCCTTCTGTATCTTGAGGTTGATTGGTTGAACTATCGGAACTTGTATCGCCGGATGGCGTGCCTTCCGGTGTGCTGTTTTTACTTAGAATGCGTCGGATTTCTGCTTCGAAGAGTTTTCCTTCCTTCTGGATATCCAATATCCGAAATCTTTCTTCCAAGCACGCTGGTTGGGCTGAGGATTCCGCAAAAAATGCGAAGCCTTGGCCTACACTTGGTGATTCTATCACCGGAATATCACCGGAATATCACCGGAATGAACCGAAATTATGCCAGAATGCAGTGTTTTTCTGCTTTTATCGATCTCTTTTCCTAGAGTGTTTCTGATTGTATATAACTCTGAGTCTTTATTCAAAATTGCTAGACTGGTTTTTAATGGCGTCTTGGTAAATTTTGAAATTATTATATCTTCGATAGGATGGGTCGAAGTAGCACCAGAATGTACCAAAGGCGTTGATCGTTCCACCGGAATATGACCGGAATCAATCGTAACGTTCTCAATTTGCTTGACCACTGGGTCAGATCGAGTTATGCCTTCTTCTCTCAAG
>CM035426.1:42575484-42577984 GCA_020310875.1 Ceratopteris richardii
TGCAGTGGATGAAGATATTGAAGAAGATAAATTGGTAAGACAAATTCTCACAGGGCTCAGAGGAGATGAGAAGTGGAAGCCTTTTATTTTGTCTACAGAACTTTCATTAGATCACTTCACTCCTGATTTGAATCAATTGTTAGGTCATATGCTAACTTTTGAGAATGATATCAAAGGAGATGTTGATAAGAGTGCAGGTCATGCAATGTACTCTAAAGACAAGAAGAAAGCTAACAAAGGAAAGCAACAATCAGGTGAAGAAGAAGGTACTTCAAACCAAGCAAATTTCATAAGAGGAAAAGGAAATGGCAGAAGTACAGGAAGAGGTAGAAACAACAAAGATAATGCAAGAGCTTGTTGGATATGTTGTAAGACCAATCATTTATCTCATGATTATTGGCACAATAATCAGAACAATGGTAATTATCAGAATTTTAATCAAAGAGCAAGAGGTGGTAGATTTCAGAGAGGAAACTTTAGAGGTAGAGGTGGTAGGAATTCTTTTGGAAGAGGTGGAGGAAGAAGCTTCCAAAATCAATCCTATAATAACACCTACTACAACTATGCATCAGATCAGAAGGAGGATTCGACTCTCATTATGAATGCAACATATGAAACCTCACATGAGGACATGAGAGTGTTCTACATTGATTCAGGATGTAGTAATCATTTAAGTGGAAATATTGCTTTGATGACTGATCTAGATCATAATGCAATTAACCATACAGTTCAGACAGGTGATAATACAAAGCATAAGGTAAAGTCAATTGGTTCAGTCAAAGCTAAGGATGGGAGTACTCTTCTGAGTAAGGTTCTTTATGTTCCCACAATTCCAAAGAATTTGATCAGTGTAGGTCAAATTGTGGAAAAAGGATATGAGGTAAGATTCACCAACGATGGAGTCTATGTTGAAGACCCTAGTCAAGGGTATAAACAGGTTGTTACAGGAAAGAAAGAAGGAAGGCTCTTCACATTGAAGGTACAAGGAAATGTTGGACATGCTATGTTCACATATGGAGAGCAAAAGGTGTCAGAATTGGATCTTTGGCACAAAAGACTTGGACACTTCAATGAAAGAGGTATCAAAGATATGATTAATAATGGTTCAATGCTTGGATTGCATAATGTTGTAGGACAACACATGACATACAGATGTGAGGCATGTCAATTAGGTAAGGCCCATAAACAATCTTATTCCAAGCATGGATTTATGTATTCAGAAAGACTTGAGTTGGTGCATACAGATGTGTGGGGTCCTTCAAAGGACTTTAGTATAAATGGTTCAAGATATTATGTCATATATGTTGATGATGCTACCAGATGGATCACAATTTATGTGATTAAAGAAAAGTCAGAAGTGTTTAATACATTTAAACACTATCATGCATATGCAGAAAGGATTACAGGTCAAAAATTGAAGAGACTAAGGTCAGATGGAGGGGGAGAGTATTTTTCAAATGAATTCAATGATTACTTGTGGAATGCAGGTATAAAGAGAGAAGTTACTTGCAGGTACTCTCCTCAACAAAATGGGGTAGCAAAAAGAAGAAATAGGACTCTTGTTGAGTTTGCAAGGTCCATGATGAAAGAGAAGAATTGCCCAAACTATTTGTGGGCAGAGGCTGTAAATACAGCTACTTATTTGGTCAATAGATTGCCTTGTAAAGCTTTGCAAGGTATGATACCATATGAAGCTTGGTGGGGTAAGAGACCTACCTTGGATCATTGCAGAATATTTGGATGCTTGGCATATGCATATGTGCCATCTCAATTGAGGCATAAGTTGGAGCCTAAGGCAGAAAAGTATGTATTCATTGGTTATGATGATAAGCAAATGGGATACAGGTTGTGGAGTCCATCCACAAAGCAATTCCTTGTATCCAAGGATGTTACATTTGATGAGCAAGGTACTTGGTATGCAGGTAAATATAATGTACATGCAGATGTTGAAGAAGTAGTGGATCAAAGGAAAGGTAAAGCAAAGATTCAATTACTTGATGAAAGTGAGAATAATGAAGTACAGGTTGAAGTTGAAGAGAGGCCAAGGTTTGATCCAGAATGTGATGAACCAGAAACTTCAAAAAGTGCAGAAGTTAGGAGGTCATCTAGGCACAAATGGCAACCTACAAGGTATACCTATGACACCTCATTCTTGACTACTAAAGATTATGCTTATTTGGTAAAAGCAGATGAAGATCCATCTACATATGATGAAGCCAAAGGCAAGAGAAATTGGGAAGAAGCCATGCAAGAGGAGTATAATGCATTGATAGAGAATCAGACTTAGATAGATAGATAGATAGATAGATAGATAGATAGATAGATAGATAGATAGATAGATAGATAGATAGATAGATAGATAGATGGATAGATAGATGGATAGATAGATAGATAGATAGATAGATAGATAGATAGATCGATAGATAGATAGATAGATAGATAGATAGATAGATAGATAGATAGATAGATAGATAGATAGATAGATAGATAGATAGATAGA
>CM035426.1:42616181-42716181 GCA_020310875.1 Ceratopteris richardii
CAATCTGAATCACTATAGGCTCTCAATCTTATATTTGATGTAAAAGGATAATACAATCCTTCTTTCAAAGTCCCTTTGATATATCTAAGAACTCTTTGACCTGCAATCCAATGTGGATCCTTTGGACAATGCATGAATTGAGAAAGAACACCCACTGCATAACTAAGATCAGGCCTTGTTAGTGTAGCATAAATTAAACTTCCCACCAAAGATTGATACTTCCTCATGTCTTTGAACTCTGCACCATCATATCTACTGAGTTTATGATTGACCTCTAGTGGTGTTGATGCCTCTCTGCAACTCTCCATGTTAAACTTCTTCAGAAGATTCAAGAGATACCTTTCTTGTGATACATATATGCCATGTTCTGCATAAGTGATTTCCATTCCAAGAAAATATGATAATTTTCCTAGATCACTTATCTTAAATTCTTTCTCAAGCAACTTCTTCACCTCCTTGATTCCTTCATTTGAGGTACCTGTGATTATAATATCATCTACATAAATACAAATGTAGATCATATCTTCATCTGTTCTTTTGATAAGTAAACTTGCATCTGCCTTTGAACTTTGATATCCAAGATCATTAAGATACTTTACAAGTCTATAATTCCAAGCTCTTGGAGCTTGCTTCAAACCATAAAGTGCTCTTCTCAGCCTGCAAACATAATTTGGAAACTTGTGATCTGCAAACCCTTGAGGTTGCTCCATGTACACCTCATCTGATATATATCCATTCAAAAATGCATTTTTAATGTCCAATTGACTCAATGTCCATCCTTTTGATGCTGCAATGGCAATGATTGTCCTTATGGTTGACATCTTTGCCACAGGACTGAATGTCTCATCATAATCTATGCCAAAAGTTTGAGCATAGCCTTTAACCACCAATCTAGCTTTGTATCTGGCTATTCTTCCATCTGCATGCTTCTTAATTTTGTAAACCCATTTATTTCCAATCACTTTCTTACCATTAGGCTTTGGAACAAGTTCCCAAGTTTTGTTTTCTTCAAGTGCATCAAACTCTTCCTTCATTGCTTCTTCCCATTGTCTCTTACCCTTTGCTTCATCATAGCTTTGAGGTTCTTCATCTTCCTTAACCATGTAAGCATAATTTTTCTGAGTCAAGTAAGAAGTATCATAGGAATACCTTGTAGGTTGCTTCCTCATTCTGGTTGATCTTCTTGGTTCACACTCTTCATGTACATCTGGATGTACTTCTTCATCAAATATTGGTCCATCTTCATTTCCTCTATATGATCCAACTCTTGATGTGCTTGTTTGCATATGATCTTCATCTCCATCTATCTGCATATGTGACTTACCTCTTGCACTTCTTCTTATCTCTTCTTCAAATGTTTCAAGGTCACAATCTTTATCTGCATACCAACTCTTCTGTTCATCAAAGGTCACATCTCTAGAAACAATAAAATGTTTAGTTAAAGGACTCCATAGCCTATAACCCATTTGCTTTTCATCATACCCAATGAACACATATTTTTCTGCTTTTGGTTCAAGCTTATGTCTAAGTTGTGATGGCACATAAGCATAGGCAATTGACCCAAACACTTTACAATGGTCAAGTGTTGGTTTCTTACCCCACCAAGCTTCATAAGGGGTCATACCATTCAAAGCTCCACATGGTAGTCTATTCACAAGGTATGTAGCTGTATTTACAGCCTCAGCCCAAAGATAATTAGGGCAATTCTTTTCTTTTAACATTGCTCTTGCAAATTCAACCAATGTTCTATTTCTCCTTTCTGCCACCCCATTATGTTGAGGTGTATACCTGCAAGTTATCTCTCTCTTGATACCTGCATTCCAAAGATAATCATTAAACTCTTGGGAGAAGTATTCTCCCCCTCCATCAGACCTTAACCTCTTGAGTTTTTGACCTGTAACTCTTTCTGCATAAGCATGAAAATGTTTGAATGCTCCAAATACTTCTGATCTTTCTTTTAGAACATAAAGGGTTATCCACCTTGTAGCATCATCAATAAACAGAACATAATACCTAGATCCATTTATTGATCCTTCTTTTGTTGGTCCCCATACATCTGTATGTATGAGTTCAAGCAAACCATCATGCTTGAAACCTTGCTTTTGAAATGGTACTCTGTGTGCTTTTCCCATCTGACAAGCTTCACACTTGTATATCATATGTTGACTTTTCACATTTGGTAGCCCCATTACAGATTGGTTCTCCACCATAGTTTTGATTCCTCTTTCATTGAAGTGTCCCAATCTCTTATGCCAAAAGTCTAACTCTGTAATTACTTCATCACCATGTGTGATTAGAGCTTGACCAACATTTCCTTGCACTTTGAGAGTAAAAAGTCTACCTTCCTTCTTACCACAAACAATGGGATTGTAGGCATCCTCTGGATCTTCAACAAATACCCCTTCATTTGTAAATCTGACTTGAAAACCTTTTTCCACTATTTGCCCAACACTAATCAGATTCTTTGGTATTGTTGGAACATACAAAACATTTGTTAACAAATCAGCTCCACTCCTGCACTTCACTTTTCCAATTGAATGCACATTATGCTTTGTATTATCACCTGTTTGTATTGTATGACTTGAATTGCCTTGTTCCAATTCTGACAATAATTCTATATTACCTGACAAATGATTTGAACAACCAGAGTCAATATAAAATACCTTGAGATCCTCCTTCTCTGATGGACTTACTGAATTCATCATCAATGTTGTATGAATGTCATTCTGTGTATCATTTGCATAATTGTAATATGTGGTATTGTAAGACTGATTCTGATTGGTAGCCAAAGGCTTCACACAGACCCAAGGGGTGGATTATGAGGAGACTTTTTGCCCTATGGCAAACAAGGCTACCATTAGAGCTCTCATAGCCCTATGTGCAGCAAGCAGGCGGCCTATCTACTGGATGGACATAAAGAATGCTTTCTTGAATGGTGAGTTACAAGAAGATGTGTTCATGGAACAACCTCAAGGGTATGTAGATCCACAACATCCTACCTATGTTTGCAGGTTGAGGAAGGCCTTTTATGGCCTAAAGCAAGCTCTAAGGGCTTGGAATCAGAGGCTAGTGGATTTGTTAAAGAGATGTGGTTTCTCTCCGAGTGATGTAGATCCATCCTTGTATGTGTAGAAGACAAATGACAAGATATGTTTGATATTCATATATATAAATTATCTTCTTCTGATAGGTAATGATGAATTAGGGATAAGGAACATCAAAGAGAATCTTGGAAGAGAGTTAAAAATCTCAAATTTAGGTGTGCTGAAGTACTTTCTTGGCATTGAGGTGATCTATGGGAAGGAAGGTATCTATCTTTCTCAAAAGAAGTATCTTCTAGATGTGTTGTTTAGGTTTGGCATGACAAATTTCAAACCAATAGCTCAACCTATGGATGCAAATGTCAAGTTAAGCAAGGAGGATGGTAAGAATCTAGAATAGCTTACAATATATAGGAGCATTGTGGGATCATTTATCTATGCTACACCCACAAGGCCTGACTTGTGCTACATAGTTGGAGTTCTATCTCAGTTCATGCATGCAGCCACACATACACATCTCAATCATGCAAAGAGAGTGTAAAGGTATGTGAAGAGTACAATTAATTATGGCTTGCTATACAGGTATGATGAAGAACTTCAAGTAAGAGCATGGAGTGATGCAGATTGTGCATGGAGTGTTGATGATAGAAGGTCAACTTCTAGCTATGTTTTCATGCTAGGTACAAAAGCAATTTCATGGATGAAAAAAAATAGCCCACAGTTGCATTGAGTTCAATAGAGGCTAAATACATTCATATTTATGATCATACAAGTTCATATCTTCATGGTTCTGTGAGTCTACTCTTCACTGTTATGCTTCTCAGATTTTTTTAGTCAGATTGCAGAGATCATTTTTCTCAATGTGGTGCATCATTTTCAACGATTTAACTTGATAAAGTTTTCTTTTAGAGTCTAATATATGCTCACAAAATTATTTTGCTATTGGAGTTCTCAATCTTGAGTTATGGTCAGTTGAAGGCAACCCTATCTGTTCATATTCACCTCTCTGTAGATTTTTGATTTTTTTCAGGCAACTTATCAGAGCTGGTTCTCCGCATCTACTTCATCACATTGCATGATTCAAAGCTCTTTGGATTCAAGATACTGTCTATTATCAGCGTACAAAATTTCATAATCATTGAATATTTCAAGCTTGATTTATGATCATTTTTATGCTCAGTGGTCTAAGTACTATTCGAGCCCGTGAAAATCAGGATGATGTCACAACTTGTTAAACTTCATTCTCATTGTGGTATTCACTATTTTTTATGATATTACACTTGAAAGTTAGCTCTCTAAGTTAGTCAAAGTTCCCCAAAAGGAATTAAGCTAATTGGTGTTGTGCTTAGATAATTATTCAAAACACTGGACAGGTGTATGAATCAAAATAGCAAGTTTTTCACCTCTGAATTGATTCTAGGTCATTTGTTTTGATCTATCTTTTTGAGATTGATCTTCCAAGGTACATAGGGCATCTAACACATTCATTGGCAAGCTAAAAGGGCCCAACACATACTCCTAGATTTCATTTGGTTGGTGTAGATCAAGGAGTTTGTAGCACCACTTCATCTTCAAGCACATATCTGTCCATCTCTTAACACTTGATTGTCCATAGCCTCCTCTATGGAAGCCTCATCCTCTCTGATTCTTTGTGTTCCTAAAGCATTCATTTGTGGTATGATTGGTCAAGCCACAAATGTTACAAGGTGAGGAATTGTATGGCCTCCCCATGCCTTGCTTTCATCCTCTACCCCTTCCTCTACTACCTCTTCCTCTACCTGTGAAATTCACTTGAGAGGTACTTGCATCTTCTTCATTCTTCTTACCTTTGCATTTATCTTTACTCTTATTTTTATCTGTGTAAAGGGGAGAAGATTGATTACCTCTAGAAGTATATACATTCTTGTTGAGCTTTGTCTCATGTGTGAAGAGTTTCCCCATCAATGTATTGAGGTCAGGTATCTTCATATCCATGTATAGGTTTATTGCTGTGGTAAAAGACTCACATTTGTGATCAACATTGATGCCATTTATGATCTGCCTTACTATCTGCTCCTCTTCTATTTCTTCTCGAATACTTCCAAGTTGATCAGCTACATCCTTCATCTTGGTCACATAGTCAACTACACTACTTTGGTTACTTCTTCAATGTTGTGAACTCCATCCAAAGCTAGTTCTTCTCTAGCCGTTGTATTTGATGAGAAGTATGAAGATAGTACTTCTCAAGTCTCTTGGGAAGTCTTTCAATTCCTAATATGAGGCTAAAAAAAAATCAGATATTGAATTGAGTATGTAAGACCTCACTAGAGCATCCTTTGCACACCATTTAGTTAGTCTCTCTTGCTCCTCCCTTTTAGGTTGGTTTTTGCTTCTAAAAATTGGCATTGCTTCATCTCCAGAATTGTATCCATACAAGCTTCGTCCTTCGAGGTAAGCCTTCATCCTTAGGGATCAAGTTGGATAATTTCCGCTTTCCAACTTGCCAATGAATGATGGAAATCCATCTCCCATTTTACCTTGATGTTGCTCTGATACCATTGTTGGAGGAGATGGTGGACACCTTCCAGAGATGAGATGGTGCTGCAAATTCGTGCTTCACACCAGCCAAAAATAAGTTGAGGAGTGCAAATTAGACCTCTTCACCTTTCTAGGAAGCACAAATAATCACCCAAGTACTTTGGAAGATGATCCTCAAATCATTGGATCAAAACAGATAACTTGGAGTTTCATTGTGAACAAAAAACTTGTTATTTTGGTCACTACACCTACTTAGAGAAATGAATAGTACTCCTTTTATGGTAAAAATTGGACAAAATACTTTTGGGAAAATCTAATTGACTAAGATGGATAACGTTCACAAGTTATTTCACTAGAAATGATCAAATATGCTCAAAGAATGATGCTTAGAAAATTGAGATGCATCTCGACATTTTAGGGAGTTAATAGTATGCAGACTAGAGAGTAATGTTTTGATTATATCTCGAGAATGGATGAGGCAATTTACATGAAACTTTGTAATTTACAAATAGACTATCTTATAAATCTATACCAACTTAAGTTACTGAGAATGATCCAGTACACACTAAGAAATAGATTAGAGAAGATCACTATTCTGAGTAGTATATGATAAAGTAGAAGAGATGAGACATGGGAAAATTATATGTAGTAATCCACATAAATTACACTGACATTGGCAATGAATGATTGCACAATGTGAGGGCAATAGAAGAGGTATAATGTGAGCTTAATATGCCACACAAATTCTTCTGAAATCTCTACTATATCATCCCTATTCGACGCGATTAAATAGTCCTCTTTTATAGCCTTTTTTTGGAGCCAAGATTCAAGTTTGAAATTTGAATCTTACCTAAAAGTGTTCCAAAGTTTTAGGAATTGATTTTCCATAATTCCTCACCAAATAATTCGTGGAAAGGTCCTCCTATGAATTTGTAATTGGAAGTGATTCCACATATGCACTTTTACAAGGAGTAAAAATCAATAGTTTACAAGAGATCATTCATGTGCTAGTGAATGATTATATGAACTTTCGGATAAGTGATCAAGCATTTAGCCTTGGACTAATTGCACCAACACCCATGGCCCAACTCTTGGAAGAGGTTGGATGGACTCTCAAATCAGTGAATCTATAAAACTGCTCTTAAGGGCATGTGGTGTAGTGGAAGCCATCAAATTAGTGAGTCTCTACAATTGCTCTTAGAGACTTGTGGTGTAGTGAAAGCCATCAGATACACATTGCATGGATCATATTGAGCCTCATGCCCAATATGATCCATTCAGGTTACAAACATGACCAAGGTCAGGAAAAAATATTCAGATTCCCATCACGTCCATGGAGACAACACCTATAGCACCCGAAATGGTGGATACACCTACCACTATAGTTTTTTTAACCCAAGCCAAGACAGTTTCCCAAGCTATAGACATTGCCATGCCAAGTCCACTGATACAACCATTGAGAACACCTAGCCCTGAAAGGACTTTCATCCACGAAGAGACAACCAAACCACTTCCTCCAACACGCGCACCATCACCCCCTAAAACAGAGGTTGTAAGTATTCTACCTACTAATTATCCCATAGAGCACATTGTCACCTTCTATAGCCCTACATCCATGTCATCTGTGTTCTCTTCCTTTGACAACCCATTGTATCATACCACCACCCAATCAACAGAATCTTTCATCAATCCCTTCATGGGACATCCCGCTTCCACAACCTTAGTAATAGGACACCCAGATCTTAGATATAATTTTTGAGGTTTTCCTATCACTCAACCTCATCCTATGGTGATCCGAACCCTAACCTCTCATATTCCAATCTCCATCTCAGATATTCTCCAACCCTTTCATTCTTATTGGTCTAACTTCTTCGAACCCTTTGCTTGACCTTTTGCACCATTATTGCTATTAACAACCACCTCATAATTATTCATGACCATAACATGCACATTACCTACCATTCCTCTAAACATGGTAGACACCACACTCACTTCCATGTCCGATAGCATGGACATCTCACCACCCAAAACACCTCCCCCTCCCCCCACGATTCCACCATCTCTCATCCCCCTTCCACCAACTTCACCTACAACCACTTCTCTATTACACATAGCATTCACACTTCCCACTCTCCAATCCCTTTCCGTTGCATCAACCAGTGTACAAATTGCATCCTCATCTCTAGATAATGCATTCAATACTATAATTCAATGTATGATGAAACTCCGAATGGAGTACAATCAGCTAGAGGCACGCAACATCATACTACAAGATCGCTCCGAGGAGTTACAACAAGGCATAACAATAATCGAAGTGGACAATGAAAGTCTACAAGATCAATTTCACATGTTATAGGAAGCACATATTACTCTAGAGAAAAAGCTTCAAGAAGTAGATAGGGAAGCTATGCAACTTATCAAAGAGCATCTACAAACTCAAACGGAATACAACTCAAAATTTTAGCACAATATGGTGCTCCTATAAAGGCATCTCATAACTGTTACACTTATGTGTTCCTCGAGTAGCTTTGATGTGAACCTTTTCCCTATACATGGGCACTTTTTACTCTAGTGCTGGCTAGAGGTTTTTTCCCCATGTTACCACATACTTGATAATCTCATATGTGGTGGTACTTTGTACTTAGGGATATTATTCAGCTCTTACTTCAGTTCAGTTCATTGTCAATAGAGAGAGCTATTCCAACCATCGTCTTCTCCATGTGTCTTGCTGCATTTGTGCTCTTTGTGTGTGCTTCTCGTGTGTCTCTTGCACTTCTATACACACTCAACAGTGGTATCAGAGCAAGTTGTTCTCCTTCTCAAGTTTTGGTTTTTCACGTCGTGGCGTGCGCACACTTTTAACAGTGCAAATTGACTTCGGAGCATAAGAACTGTGAATTTTAGCAGCCAAGAAATATTTCCACCAGGTGCGCTGGAGTTTTACACCCATTTCAAAGCCATTCGTGCAGTCAGAATCGCCATCAGAGTGACAGTTTGTGAGCTGAAATTCAGCATTCATTTCAGCTTTTGTTAAAGTGAAGATTTTGTCATATTCTTGTTCTTTTTTGAAATGGCAGGCAGCAATGACTTGTTTGGCATGCTTCAAGCTGAAGATAAGCTTGATGGGACCAACTATCCGATGTGGTCTTACATGATGAAGCATGTTCTTGTTGCAAAACAACTTTGGAACATAGTGGTAGATGTAGATCGAAGACCGACAGTTTCTTCTACTTCATAGTCTACTGTCACAGATGGAGCTTCTTCTTCGAGTACAGTGGTTTCTCCTTCTCCACCTACACAAGATTAGCTTAGTTTGGATGGAAAAGATGCTGAAGCTCATGCTTTGATTGCGCTTTCAGTGAAGCGTCATATAGTTCCACACATTCGGTCATGTTCTACATCACGATAGGCATGGGACACTCTTGCTTCTTTGTATGCCATGCATAATGAAGCACGTGTTGCATACTTGAGGAAGCAACTTGAGGATGTATGTATGGCTGAAAATGAGTCGGTGGATGTGTATGTGACACACATCAAGGACTTGAAAGAGCAATTGACAAACATAGATGATATCATTCTGGATGCATCACTCATTTCTACATTGTTGAAAGGATTACTAGAATCTTTTTTCAAAGCTTTGCTACTACACTCCATTTGGTTGCAAAAGGAAATACTAATATGTATGCATTTGATGAGGTTGTGTCTCTTATTTTGCAAGAAGAGCAATCTAGAGTGAATAGGAGTGGTTTGATTGAGGGAACGCAAGCACTTGCTATCTCACAAAAGGGGAAAAGCAAGTATGGTTCAGCTTTGGGTTCATCAAAACCAAACGCTCAAGCTTCCTCTTCCACTCATTCCTCTAATGATAGTGATTTGCAAAAGAAGAAGAGATGCAAATATTGTCAGAAGGCTAGTCATACTATTGGTGAGTGTAGAAAGCTTGCTAAACGCAATGAAAAGAAGAAGGAATCTGGCATGTCTATTGCTGAAAATTCAGCAAATTTAAAGAATGATGAAGCTAAGATGGCTCAAGATTTTTGGGCATGTGTTGTTACATGACATTACGATGCTTCTTTGCATTCTAAATGTATGATTGTGTGTGAGGCTGATTCAGATTGGTTCTTTGATAGTGGTGCTTCAAAGCACATAACATCATGCAAAAGATTTTTTGCCTCTTTGAAAGATGCACCCAAAGGAGGACATGTGGTGTGTGCAAACAATGCCTCTTATCCTATCATTGGAGTAGGAGAAATTGAGCTTATGGCTGCAAATGGAGGTGTGATTCTCTTGAAAAATGCATTGTATGTGCCCGGTATCAAGAAGAACTTAATTTCAATTCCGTTGATTGCAAAAGCTTGACTTCATGTACACTTTGTTGATGATAAGTGTATGGTTCATGATTTCAGCAATGGCGATGTTATTGTGATGTCCGGTACATTATGTAATGGTTTGTATCGCATGGATACATACAAGAGGGCTGCCTCGAATGCCTTAGTTGTGTTGGAGTTAGACGTCTACGGAAGCATGCGAACAACACAAGGAAGGAGAAGAAGCTTGGAGCACAACACACAATATTGAATGTATTACTAGAGAATGTACAAAGATAAGTAGCCCATTAGGGCAATAGGCATATATACAAGCCGGGGGAAAAAAACCTCTTAAAGAGGGAAAAAAGTTTCTCGACGGTCCTAGTGTGTTCACACACATCACTACCTAAATATATCAACAAATCCCCCCCGGGAGTGATGCGGTGAACAAGGAGCAAGCATTCATGTATAAGGAAGTGCCAAGCTATGTGGAAATCACTCAACAAAAGGAAGTAAGCCCAAAGCTTTGCGGAAAGCTTCAAACTTCTCCCTAAGCAGAGCTTTCGTGAAAAGGTATGCAATGTTCTCCTACATGGGCACATATGCCAAGCTGATCTCCCCAGCAGAGAACCTCTCCCTAACATAGTGATAATGCACCTCAATGTGCTTAGTGCGAGCATGGAACACAGGGTTCCTCGCAACTGCCAATGCGCTCTGACTGTCAATGAAGATGGTGGTGGCAGAAGGTTGACCAACATCCAAATCAGCCATAAGGCGTCTCAGCCACACACACTCAACAGTCGCTGTGAAAGCTGCCCTATACTCAACCTCACAACTGGAAGTGGCCACAGTAGGTTGCTTCTTGCTCCACCAAGATATACATGAGCTATCAAGCATGAAGCAAAAGCCACTAGTGAACACACGAGTGTCATAGCAACTAGCCCAATCAGAGTCAGAAAAAGCATGCAAATCTGGCAGTAGTGATCCCCCTTTGGGATAAAACAACCCAAGTAGCCGAGTAACACTCCAGTAGATACAGTCTTCAAGGCCAAAACTCTGCAATAATGTGTCAATATATTTTGTTTGACACAAAGCCATTCCACCATCAACTTGCATAAACTGAATGCCCAAATAATGATGCAAATGCCCCAAATCAGACATCTCAAATGAGGCATGCAAATCAGCCTTAAAATCAGCAATATGCCTCTCATGAGGACCAATGAGCAGCATGTCATCAACATAAACCAGAATGATCAGAAGTACATCATTAGCATGCTTAACATATAAGGTACTTTTAGTTGGACTGTTCTCAAAACCATGTGCAATCAGATAGGCATGTATCTTCTCATACCAAGCACATGGTGCTTGCTTTAAACCATATAATGCCTTCTTTAACCTGCACACCTGGTTTTCATGCCTTTCTTGCACAAAGCCACGGGGCTGAAAAACATACGCTTCTTCATGCAAGTCAACATTCAGAAATGCAGTTTTAATTAATTTCCAATTGATGTACATTCCAACCCTGATGAGCTGCAAGTGCACAGATGCTCCGAACGGTAGTCATACGGCATGTAGGTGCAAAGGTCTCATCAAAATCTACCTCTTTCCTGTGCATAACCCTTTGCAACAAGCCTAGCCTTATACCTGTCAATTGTATTATCTGGTTTACGCTTCAGCTTGTATACCCACTTAGTGCCAATCTTGCCAGGGGACAAGTCACATAAAGACCAAGTACCATTCTTCATTATAGCATCATATTCAGATTGCATAGTAGCCATCCAATTTTCTAAATTTTGTGCTTCATCAAACGAAAAAGACTCATTCTCATCACAGGGACTAGATGCTGCCATAGCAAAGCAATCTGATGCAAAAGAGGCGCTATGAGAGCTTGAACAAGTACAATAAGACAAAGGTGCATCTAATTTGTTGTCACGCAAAGTTTGCACTAGCCATTTTGGCATAGTTTTTGCCTACTCAATATCAGCTCTCTCATCAACTAGTGCATCATGTAAATCTGCATCAGAAATGGAATGATCTGCATCATCACATGAAACCTACAAAGGCTGAGAAGTTGCCTCATTGGGACTAGCAATGAGGCAGCAAAGTATCATACATGTCTTTGGAGCTAACAGATGTCTCCTTAGTACATGAAAGCAATGTCTGAATAGCATCTTCCACAAAACCAACATCATGGCTAACCAGAATGTGTTTAGTCTGTGGATGATACAGACGATAGCCTTTACTTTCAGAACTGTACCCAACAAAAATACATTTTACTGCTTTATCATCCAATTTTCTGCAATGTTGTTCAGGCACTAATGCATATGCCAAACAACCAAAAACATGCAGATGAGCAATAGATGGCTTGCGATCATGCCAAGTCTCATATGGAGTGATAGACTGCATCGCTTTAGTGGGACACCTATTAAGTACATATGCTGCACACATAACGACCTCAAGCCAAAAACTATGTGGTAAAGCCTGACTCTTGACCATACACCTTGCCATCTCCATGAGTGACGTGTTCTTTCATTTAGCAACTCCATTCTGTTGACGTGTATACGGCAATATACACTGGTGTTATCCCACGTTCATCCAGAAATGCGTTAAAATAAGAAGACATATATTCCCCCCCTCGATCTAAACGGAGGGTGCCCATTTTACATGCTTACAGATTTTCAGCCAAAACCAAAAACTATTTGAAGCACATGAACACTTTGGACTTTGCCTTCAATGGATATACCCATTCTTGCCTAGAAAAATCATCAATGAAAGTCACGAATTAAAGATAATTTCCAAAAGAATGTGTCTGCATAGGACCACAGACATCACTATGTACAAGCTGCAATTTCTGAGTAGCCCAAACTGAACCATCTTTTGGAAATGAGGAACGCTGCATTTTGCCCAAATTATAGCCTTCACAAACATGTTTTCTAGGTGCCTCAAGTTTGGGCAAAGAGGACACCATTTCAGATTTCTACAGACATAACAAACTAGCAAATTTCAGATGAGCAAAGCGTGCATGTCAAAGCTTTGCATCTAACATAGCCTGAGAATCATGTACTGCACATGCCAAATCATTCACAGATCTTTCATAGTCTATGAGCTTATACAGCCCATGACATAAAATGCCAAAAGCAATAATCACATCGCCATTTGACAGATCATGAACTATACACATGTCATCAACAAATTTCACAACCAAGCCAATCATGGCTAATGCAAAAACTGATAACAGATTTTTCTTGATCCCTGGCACAAACAAAGCATCTAACAAAGTGAAAGAACTACCATCAGCAGTAGTCAAAATGATCTTACCAACTCCCATAACAGGATAAGAGGAGTTGTTGGTGTATGTAACAGTATTCCCTATAGGGGCAAGCTCGAGTGAAGAGAAGAAACAGCACTGTGAGGTAATATGTTTGGTCGCCCCACTGTCAAAATACCAAACATCTGAGTCTACAGACATGCACTGCTCATGAGAAGATGGGTCAAAATTGTAGACAGTAGTAAATGCCCATTCTTCTTCTTGCACAAGATTAGCAGACTCTGTTTTTGGTGTAGAGGCCTCTACAACAACCATTCCAGCCTCTTTCTTCTTTGCCTCTTTAGCAGCTAGTTTTGGACAGTTCTTTATGATATGATCATTCCCTATACAGTACTTACAAAACAATTTTTGCTTTTCTGATTTCTTCTCATCTTTATCTTCCTTCTTCGAATGTGCAGAATTAGCAGATTTCGGCTTACTAGTTGAAGAGCTCCATTTTCCTTTGCCCTTCTGACTAGCTAGGAAAGCTTGATCTAAAACTTGCACAATGGACCTCTTGTGCCTTGACTGATCTTCCTGCAACAGAACAGAGACTAACTCCTCAAATGATAAGGCATTTGGATTTTGTTTCATCATCGACTGAAGAGTAAAAGCAAAACTCTTATATGAATCAAGAAGACCATTTAGAACGGTATGCACAAGTGAGCTATCTGGTATAACCTCATCAGCAGAAATCAATTGTTCCTTCAAGTCTTTGATCTTCGTTAGGAAACTGCCCATAGAATCACCTTCATTCATGTGCTCACTCTCCAAATGTTTTTGGAGGTAAGCAATGCGAGCCTCATTCCTAGCTTGGTACAATGTGGTAAGTGTATCCTAAGCATCCTTAGCTGTTCTGCAAGAGCGAATGTGAGGAATAATGGCACGTTTGAAAGACAAAGTTATCAATGCATATGCCTGGGCATCTCTGCCATCCTAGCGAATCTGCTCTACAGTAGGTGCAGCAGAAAGCGTAGCACAAACATGAATATGCAGAATATCATCATCTTCAACACTTTTTCATCAGCTTCAGTACCTGCAATTGTAACAGTTGTAGGTGTGATAGGACGTTTTTCGACACCCTGCACAATGTTCCACAATCCTTTTGCAACCAACACATGTCGCATCATATAAGCCCGTAACGAGTAGTTGGTACCATCCAACTTATCCTCAACAGCCAACATACAGAATACATCACTACTTCTAGCCATGGCCGATGACTAAAATACCTTGATGCAAAAAATTGGTTGTATCTCAAAAAACTGAAAAGAACTTCCCAGACGAATTCCGCTAGACCTGTAGCAGACTTTGAGATGCTTATATTGGAAAATAGAAATTGGTATATACCTTTGGCACAAAAAGATGAAATAGCCTGCACAAGTGCTGCAATAGTGCGTTCGGAGGGCAAAACGAGCTCAGATCGCGATTTTGGCACCACACAACAAACCTGTTTTGATCTCAAAATTAGACTGAGTATGCTCACCAAAATATTCATGCGATTCTGAGACTACAAACAAAGGACTGTCGACGACGCCCTAGATGAAGCGACGACCTGCTCTCATACCAATTGTTGAAGTTAGACATATGCGGAAGCACACGAACAACACAAGGAAGGAGAAGAAGCTTGGAGCACAATACACAATAGTGAATGTATTACTAGAGAATGTACAAAGATAAGTAGCCCATTAGGGAAATAGCCGTATATACAAGCCGGGGAAAAAAAACCTCCTAAATAGGGAAAAAAGTGCCCCGGCAGTCCTAGTGTGTTCACACACATCACTACCTAAATATATCAACAAGTTGCTCATACTTCTTCCATGGCTGAAATGGAGCTTTGGCATCCTCGTTTTGGTCACTTAAACTTCAATAGTTTGTTGTACTTGCAATAGAAGGACATGGTTATTGGTTTGCCTACACTTGAGTCCATTGAAAGGCATGCATGTGAAGGTTGCATTCTTGGAAAAATGCATCGTGCTTCTTTTCCAAAAGATGGTCATACACACACTACAAGAAAATTGCAACTTGTTCATAGTGATGTATGTGGTCCCGTCAAGACTCCATCTTTTGGGAAGCATGTATATTTTATCACGTTCATTGATGATGCTACTCGCCATACATGGGTATATCCTATGAAAGCAAAGAATGAGGTATTTTCTTGCTTCAAAGCATTTTTAGCTATGGCTGAAAATGTTTCTTCACAAAAGCTTTTGACTCTACGCACGGATCGTGGTGGTGAATACATGTCACATGAGTTTAATGCTTTTCTTCATGAAAGAGGTATCCTATGGTTAGTCATATGCATTTGTTTGGTTGTTTGGCATATGCTTTTGTGCCATCACAACAACGTCACAAACTTGATGACAAGGCAAAGAAATGTATATTTGTTGGTTATAGTGCTAAAAGTAAGGGATATCATTTGTATTATCCATTGACGACACAGTTATTGTGAGTCGAGATGTGGTATTTGCTAAAAATTCACTTTCCCTCTACTTCACTGCAAAAGACAGCCAACAATTAGCTCACAAGATGTGTTCAATACACTCATGTTTGTTCCAAAATGGTGCGCTTGACTATGGCCATGTAGACCAGCCAACTAAGGTTCAAAGGGCTGAAAAATTCCAGCCAAATAGGGCTGAAAATGTAGAGAATTTCCAGCCAAACATGGCTGAAAAGTTTCGACAAAAAATTCTCAAAACTGCTGGAAATTTCCAGCCACATATGGTTGGACATTTGCGTCAAAATATGGCTGAAAATGAGCATGAAATTCAGCCCACGCATGATGTAAATATTGAAGATGTTTTACATAATGAACGCATGTCTATCAAGAGTGCACAAGCTATGCCAAAGTGGCTGAAACAAACTTTGCAGGATAGCAAATTGAGTGCACCTTTACTTGGTAGAACAAGATCAAGCTCTCACCATGCATCAAGTAATTTTGTGGATTATTCTCTTATTGCTATAACATGTAATGAAGAGACACTTTCTTTTGAAGATGCATGTGACGATCCACAATGGATGAGTGCTATGCAATCAGACATGGATGCCATACATAGGAATGGTACTTGGGAGTTATGTGAATTGCCAAAAGGAAAGAATGCCATTGGTACAGAGTGGGTTTATATGATTAAGCAAAAATTTGATGGTAGCATTGATCGCTACAAAGCTAGATTGGTTGCCAAAGGATATGCGCAACAATATGGCATTCATTATGAGGAAACATTTGCACCTACTTCATGCATGACGAACATTCATACCATGGTTGCATTGGCTTCCCATCAAGGTTGGAAAGTGCATCAATTGAACATAAAAACAGCCTTCTTGAATGGTGATTTGCAAGAAGAGGTTTATGTGAAGCAACCTCCTGGATTTTCTATGAAAGGGAAAGAGCATATGGTTTGTCGCTTGCATAAAGCCTTGTATGGTCTTAAGCAAGCTCCACGTGCATGGTATGACAAAATACATAAGCACTTGATTGCTCTTGGTTTCACATGTAGTCCAATTGAAAGCACACTTTATGTATGCAAAAATGGGGTTGATCTTATAGTGCTTGTTCTTTATGTCGATGGCATACTCTTGACTGGGTCATGTGATGCAAAACTTGACATTCTTATGGCTGATTTGTAGCATACTTTTGATGTCACTTATCTTGGTCTTTTGAGCTACTATCTTGGCATTCAGTTTGTATCCCTTGAGGGGGGAATTGTTATGCATCAAGTAAAGTATGTTGAAAAACTACTTCAACATTTTGACATTGAGGATTGCAAGCCAGTTTCCACACCAGTTGAGACAGGATTCAGGTTCTCAGTTGAGGATTCCAGTGATGCATTTGACACTTCTCTTTATGAGCAAGTTGTGGGATGTCTTATATATGCATGCAACACAAGGCCGGATATACAGTATGCAGTTTCCCAATTGAGTCGATTCATGCGTAGCCCTGGCACTAAGCATTGGCAAGTGATAAAACATGTGTTTAGATATCTCAGGAGCACTTTGAGCTTGGGTCTCTTTTATGGCAGAGATATTCAGCCATGCTTGCATGCTTTTATAGATAGTGATTGGGCTGGTTGTTATGATACTCGCGTGTCCACTAGTGGTAATTGATTTTTCCTTGGAGACTCATGCATATCTTGGTTGAGTAAGAAGCAATCTACAGTGGCGACATCGATTTGTGAAGCTGAGTACAGGGCAATTTTCATAGCTACAGTGGAGTGTATAAGGCTGAGACGCCTACTGATGGATCTTTGCATGCAGATTGATATTGCTACGCATATTCTCACTAATAGTCAGAGTGCTTTGGCTGTTGTACAAAACCCAGTGTTTCATGCACAGACCAACCATATTGAGGTGCATTATCACTATGTGAGAGAGCGCCTTCATGCAGGAGATATTGATCTCCTATATGTGCCTACATAAGATAATGTGGCAGACACATTCACCAAAGCTCTTCCACGGGAAAAGTTTGAAGCTTTTTGCAAAGCTTTGGGCGGGGCTGATCTGTCACTCCCTGTATGTGTTCACATCATTTGCTCCAGGGGGGTTTGTTACACTTATGTGTTCCTCGAGTAGCGTTGATGTGAACCTTTTCCCTATACATGGGCACTTTTTACTCTAGTGCTGGCTAGAGGTTTTTTCCCCATGTTACCACATACTTGATACTCTCATATGTGGTGGTACTTTGTACTTAGGGATATTATTCAGCTCTTACTTCAGTTCAATTCATTATCAATAGAGAGAGCTATTCTAGCCATCGTCTTCTTTGTGTGTCTTGCTGCGTTTGTGCTCCTTGTGTGTGCTTCTCGTGTGTCTCTCGCACTTCTTTACACACCCAACAATAACTACCCAAGAGGAGAAGAGATGATTGCAGTTATAGAATCATGAAGAATTAGGGACTTCCATTGAGAACACACTAGGGCCACCAATCAATCCGTCAAACTTTCAAGCTGTTCCCATTGAGATCATGATTATCCTTGAAGATTAAGCCAATTTGTTAGAGGCACATGATAAACTAACCAAAGAACTACATCAACTCCAACAACAAAGAGAGTCAGAACCTATAGTTATTTCTAGAATCATAATATCATCCTCTCCAATAGTTGTTGACTCCTTCATGATGATAGAACGTCAAAAATAGCTTGTGGAACTACAAACTAGGCTACTACAGTACGAGTGACGCCATCACCACCAAAAACACTAGAAGACGATGAAACTACTTCCATTCCAATGGAACAATATTTTGAAGATGACTATGAACCTTAGCCTCTCCCTTGTAGAAAGATCACCGAGAAAGGACATGACACTTTTGAAGCACCATGTCCCATTGGCTAAAGCAAGTGGAAGATATTTGTTTCATGCACGATGATTGCATCATTGCTTATATGCTCGCCTTGAAGAATATTAAAGAAACAGTCCTGCAATTGTGTTGTTTCCAAAAACTCCCTCATTGATGCCTCATCACAAACATCAAAACTCCAATACAGGCCATACTTTGTAATCCTTGTTGATTATAATGCACAAATCCAAAGAGTCACGGGGAAAACCCCCACACTTGTGACACAATTTTAGCCAGAGGACTTACCACTGATAGCAAGGAAGGGCACTATGTTCCAACCAACCTGGTGAAAGACTCTCTTGGGAAATTACTCGAAAATACTATGCACTTGGAACAGTGCACCCCTACATCTCTACAACCCATGTTATGGACCTGTACCAAGGTGTAGATCATGGAAAGCTTTTGCCATTAAAGTACAAAATAATGCACAATGCCTATAGTGGGTAAACTATCCTTACATCATGCCACCACAGGGACCACCTTCCATAGTTTATCTGATGGCCACTATATGTCACTAGATCCCGCAATTAAAGTCGATGCCCAATGTCACGGTGCAGATGGTGCTTAAAATTCTAGACATGATACAAATCATCTTCAAGACTTTTCGTAAGATGATTTAAGACTTTTTGTAAAACGCAGGCACCACAAGTCGCAATCCCCAGCTATACTAATGGTAACTATGACCTTGCGTATGACATGAGCATGACCCCTAATATTTGAGTGGCCTATGCTTGGCATGCCCACATTAAATACCTCCCATCGTGCTACAAGCAAACTTTCAAAGATATGTTCACTACAAGTTTTTGGGAGTATCACTCTGAGGTATTCATGCCTAAACCAACCCACCTCCTTCAATGCATTGCAATTTGATTTGGCAAAGGAATTACGACTCCGTGTACATGAAATGGCCACCAATGTCATACAATATTATATAAATGACCCTAAAGAACATAGGTATGTTAGGGGTGACATGTTGGAACAAAGCAATCCCAAATTGATGATTAAAAAGAGCTTGAAGCAAGTCAATGATCAGATTGAAGCCAAAGAAGTTATTTGAGAAAGTGAAGAGATCTCAGAAGTGAAACTTGTATACATATGTACATTATAGATGCAAATTCTTGTATTTTGAGTTTTAGATGATCCTTAGGATGATAAGGAATATGTAACAGATGTGGTATGAGTCTAGAATCATATTTATATAAGTCAATGATGAAAAGAAAGAGTCATTAGAAGCCAAGTGTCAATGAGATAGATGTGTAGAGAGTTATCTTCAAAAGTTAGCATCAACCCTTTCTCTGATTTCTCTCAGCTTGATCATGTGGATCAGGAAATATTTTGTACACATCTAATCTAGAAGCTAATGAAGCTATATTCAAAGTTTCATGGCCTAATTCCTTTCATGCTATGGTTATGATTAATAGGAACATGTATATGTAAAGTCTGCAGGTAGACCTCTCAGAGTCGCACAATTTTTTCGTGTCAATGTTTTGCTTGGCTCTCAGTGCACAGTGTAAAGTTTTTGATGAATGAGCATTCAAAATCTAAGTTAAAAGGTAAAGAAGCTATGGCTCAAAGCATTTAGCAAAAATGGGTCTGGGTTGTGAGAAATCAACCTTAGAAGTTGACTATGTTAAAGTCGCTTATTCAGGAAGATAGTTTCTGACATACTTTTGATCTTAAGGATCAAGTTAAAGTTTTAATGATTCTTTTGAAAAACTAATGGTTGATATAATTGTGCAAAGGTAGCATGAAGGTATGTATATCATTAGATTGAAGAAATCTGAAGATATGTGCAGGTAATGAAGTCTAAATCTAAAGCAGACTTATTGAAGAAGGAAACTTCTCACTCAGAGAATTGTTCATGAGTGTTTTGGTAAATCAAAGTAATATTTGTGTAAAGTTTGATCTATAACTGATATAGAGGTGCTTTTAAATCAGTATAGATCAATCCTTTGGAGATTTATATGTCTCCAACAGTGGTATTAGAGTTGAAGGTGTAATACAAGTGAAGTAAAAGCATTGGAAGTCCCGACTGTTGAAGATATTGAAGCTTCTTCTAATTTAAGGTGGACAAGGTGAAATTCTTGAAGACAACGTGAAGAAGTACAAAGCACGAGCTCAAAGGATCAAGAAGGATTAAAGCTTCATATAAAAGGTACACTATATCATCATAAATCTTAGTAATTGTATACAAAGAAGATCAAAGATGGGAGAAAGCTTGTAGATTGATAAACTAGATAGGGAGAACTATCCAGCTTGGTCTATGAGGATGGAGGTACACCTCATGAGCAAAGATTTGATGGTATTTATTACAGGAGAAGAAGAAAAGCCTGAGTTTGGAGATCCTAGTGTTCCAACTAGGGAAGAGCTTGCAGATTTGAAGAACTAGATGAGAAAGGATGCTCAAGCTAGGAGCATCATTTACATGGCTGTAAATGATTATCTTCTACCTCCCATTAGAGGATTAGAAAGTGCAATAGATGTGTGGAAGACAAAAGTAAGGATGTATGAAGAAGATATTGATGATGTTGATTGTAAAAGTAATTTGCAGGGCAATGTTGAAGATGGGCCAAGATTTGATACAGAATCAAATGTGGCTGGAACTTCAAGAAGTGCAGAGGCCAGAAGATCTTTGAGACAAAGAAAAGAACATATCAGGTAAAGCTATAATACATATTTCTTAACAATAAAAGATTATGCTTATATTGTGAAGACAGAAGAAGATCCAATCACATATGAAGAAGCTAAAGGTAAACAGAATTGGGAGAAGGCAATGCAAGAAGAGAATGATGCTCTACTTGAGAATAAGACATGGGAGTTGGTGCCAAGACCAAAGAACCAGAAGGTGATTGGATGTAAGTGGGTGTATAAAACAAAAAGGTTTGCAAATGGTGAGGTGTCTAGATATAAAGCTAGACTTGTGGTTAAAGGTTATGCCCAAACTTATGGGGTAGATTGTGATGAAACCTTTAGTCCAGTTGCTAAGATGTCTACAATTAGATCTCTAATTGCTATTGCTGCTTGTAAAGGATGGAAGTTATCACAATTAAATGTGAAGAATGCATTTCTGAATGGTATATTGTAAATGAAGTGTACATGGAACAACCAGAAGGTTTCATGGATTCAATTGGATCAGATTATGTATGTAAGCTCAAGCTCAAGAGAGCTTTGTATGGTTTGAATCAGGCTCCAAGAGCATGGAATTACAGGCTTGTTAGGTTCTTGAATGAATGTGGATATCAAGCTTCAAAGGCAGATAGTAGCTTGCTAGTGAAGGCAAGTGAAAATGGGTATATATACATGTGTATTTATGTTGATGATATTATTATCATAGGGACATATGCTCAAGGAATCAAGGAGCTTAAGAAACAAATAGAGAAGGAGTTTAAGATAAGTGATTTGCGAAACTTATGTTATTTCTTAGGAATGCAGATTGTGTATACTGAACATGGAGTATATGTTACACAAGAGAGATACTTGAAGAATCTTCTTCAAGAATATCAAGCTTGTTATTTCTTAGGAATGCAGATTGTGTATACTCAACATGGAGTATATGTTACACAAGAGATACTTGAAGAGAGATACACATGCAATTACAGGCTTGTTAAGTTCTTGAATGAATGTGGATATCAAGCTTTAAAGCCAGATAGTAGCTTGCTAGTGAAGGCAAGTGAAAATGGGTATATATACTTGTGTATTTATGTTGATGATATTATTATCACAGGGACAGATGCTCAAGGAATCAAGGAGCTTAAGAAACAAATAGAGAAGGAGTTTAAGATAAGTGATTTGGGAAACTTATCTTATTTCTTAGGAATGTAGATTGTGTATACTGAACATGGAGTATATGTTACACAAGAGAGATACTTGAAGAATCTTCTGGTCAAGTTCAACATGGAAGATTGCAAGACTTCAACCACACCATTGGAGGTAAATCATAAATTAAGCAAATGTGGAGGTGATGAATTTAATGACATGAAGAAATATCAGAGTTTGGTAGGTAGTTTAATCTATGCTACCTTGACAAGACCAGACCTATCATATGCAGTAGGTGTGTTATCACAATTTATGCATTGTCCAAAGAAGACTCATTGGATTGCAGCTCAAAGAGTGAAGGTTTGTATTATGGTTTTACTTCTGACACAAGAGTCAAAGTGTTTAGTGATGCAAATTGGACAGGTGATTCAGATGATAGAAGGTCTACTCATGGGTATCTATGTTATATTGGAGATAATTTGGTTTCTTGCTATTCAAATAAGCAACATACAGTTGCTTTGTCATCCAAAGAAGCTGAGTATAACGGAATCATAGAGGATGCAAAAGAAGTGATATGGTTAAAGACCTTGTTAAAGAGTTTTGGAATTGATTAGAGTACTCCAATAATTTTTGGAGATAACATGAGTTCATTATATTTGGCAGCTAATCCTGTTTTTCATGCCAGGACTAAACACATAGAGATTCAGTATCATTTCTTGAGAGAAAAGTTACTTGATAAAGAGATTGAAGTATTGTATACTCCAACAAAAGAGCAAGTTGCAGATATGTTGACAACAAGCTTAGATGGACCTAAGCTACAGAAGTTCAAAGAGATGGCACAAGTAAAGAAGAATGGAATAATCACAATTAGTGATTGAGGGGGAGCTGTTGGAACAAAGCGATCCCAAATTGATGATTAAAAAGAGCTTGAAGCAAGTCAATGATCAGGTTGAAGCCAAAGAAGTTATTTGAGAAAGTGAAGAGATCTCAAAAGTGAAACTTGTATACATATCTACATTATAGATGCAAACTCTTGTATTTTGAGTTTTAGATGATCCTTAGGATGATAAGGAATATGTAATAGACACGGGATGAGTTTAGAATCATATGTATATAAGTCCATGATGAAAAGAAATATGTGTGAGAGTCATTAGAAGCCAAGTGTCAATGAGATAGAGGAGTAAAGAGTTATTTTCAGAAGTTAGCATCGAGTCTTTCTCTGATTTCTCTCAGCTTGATCATGTGGATCAAGAAATATTTTGTACACATCTAATCTAGAAGCTAATGAAGCTATGTTCAAAGTTTCATGGCCTAATTCCTTTCATGCTGTGAGTATGATTAATAGGAACATGTACATGTAAAGTCTACAGGTAGACCTCTCAGAGTTTCACATTTTTTTGTGTCAATGTTTTGCTTGGATCTCAGTGCACAATGTAAAGTTTTTGATGAATGAGCATTCAAAATCTAAGTTAGATGGTAAGGAAGCTATAGCTAAAAGCATTTAGCAAAACGGGATCTGTGCTATGAGAAATCAACCTTAGAAGTTGACTATGTCAAAGTTGCTTATTCAAGAAGATAGTTTCTAACATACTTTTGATCTTAAGGATCAAGGTAAAGTTTTAATGATTCTTTTGAAATACTAATGGTTGATATAATTGCAGAAAGGTAGTTTGAAGGTATGTATATCATTAGATTGAAGAAATCTAAAGATGTGTGCATGTAATGAAGTCTAAATCTGAAGCAAAATTATTGAAGAAGGAAAATTATCACTCAGAGAATTGTTCATGAATGTTTTGGTAAATCAAAGTAATATTTGTGTAAAGTTTGATCTATAATTGATATAGAGGTGCTCTTAAATCAGTATAGATCAAGCCTTTAGAGATTTAGAGGTCTCCAACATGAAAGACACTAGAGAATGTTAGAAGATTAGAAGTGTCAACAAACAAAAACGCCAAAGAAAAGGGTTAGAAGGAGCCAGGAGATGGAACCATTATGCAGATTTGAAAAAGAATAGGCCTAATCAATTTTTTCATAAGTTATTTTCAACCAAGAGTGATTTTCATCACTACACCAACATTGTAAATATTGTTTTTGATAGCTTTAGCTGGATTTTGTTTAAGCGCAGGAGTCCTCAAGCTTGAGGAGTACTATAAGTACCCACATACCAATTTTCATAGTTTTTAGACTTTGTTTGAGCCCTCAAATAAGCCTTGGAACCTAATTTTTAACTAGGTTGAACACTAGGTTTGGACATGGCCAAAGTTAGTGAAAAACTATAAAAATAGGTAGAGAGCTCACTTTTGAGGTTGGTTTTTTAGAGATTGAAGGTTTTGTAATACAGTTCTTGTGTAATTGAAAGCATTGGATGGTAACATGAATCTTCTAAGCAGCGTATTGTATGTGCCAACAATAACCAAGAATCTAATCAGTGTTGGATAGATTATTGAGAAGGGTTTACAAGTTAGATCCTCAAGGCATGGATTATGTGTGGAGGACCCTCAACAAGGCTTCAAGAGGATTGCAAAAGGTGAGAAATCTCTTAGACTTTTTACCTTTGAAGTTGAAGATACAAGAAATATTTCTCTTTTCAATTATAAGGACCAAACCCTATCTAAATTGGAGATATGGCATAAGAGACTAGGTCATATAGGTGAAAGGACATTGAAGCAAATATGTAGGGATCTGCTTGGCAAGTCACAAAGGCAACCATTCAACAAAAGAGGATACATGTATGAAGATTACTTGGAGCTTGTACACATAGATGTGTGGGGTCCTAGCAGATAGCCATCAATTTCAAGGTCAAGGTATTATGTTTCATTCATAGATGACTTTAGTACGTGGAAAATAATTTATTTTATGAAGCATAAAGATGAAATCTTCACTTGTTTCAAGAAGTATTTGGCATTGTTTGAGAATCAAACGGGTAAAAGTTTGAAGAGGCTCAGAGCTGATGGAGGTGGTGAGTATTTCTCACATGAGTTTGATTCCTTCTTACAGGACAGAGGCATAAAGAGAGAGATTACAACAAGGTACACTCTTGAATAGAATGGAGTGGCAGAGAGAAGAAATAGATTAATAGTAGAGGCTACAAGATCAATGTCGAACGAGAAAAACCTCCCTAATTATCTATGGGAAGAGGTTGTTTCCACAACCACTTACTTAATCAATAGGCTTCCATCCAAGTCTCTAGATGGGATGACACCTTATGAGGCATGGAATGGAAAGAGACCATCTTTAGATCATTGTAAGATTTTTGGGTACATACAAAGCATTTACAGTTAGTAGAGATGTGCTATTTGATGAAAATAACTCTTGGCTTGAGGATGGTTGCAGAAAAATAAAGCTACCCTATGATTTGGAGAATGATTTTCCAAATTTGACCAAAGAAGAACCACATACATCAGAGAATGTCAACTTAGAAGATGAAGAACTAATTGATTTTGAAGCTTGAAAGTCCAAGGGCAAAGCAAAGTTCAAAAAATTGGAAGACATTCCAGAGTCATCCAATCAAGCACTTAGAAGATCTCAAAAGGAAAGCAAGAAACCTATATTGTATGGCTATGACACATCACTAGTCACCAAGTGTTGTATAAGTAGAGGTCAAACTGGCCAAAGACATGGGTTTTGAGGGTCCAAAACCACTTGGAGAACCCTTGGATTCTATTGGGAAACCCTTGGGAAAGTGTCTCCAAGAGTGTGGTTTGAACCCTTGAATTATTTAGATTTATTTACTCCCAAATTGAATGGTTTTGACCCTTAGGATTGATATTTCCTAAGAGTGGTATTTAACCCTTAGGGAGGTCTCTCAAGCCTTGAGACTTGTACGTACAAGTACAAGCTTGGGAGAACCCTTGGATTCTATTGGATTTTATTGGGAAACCCTTTGGAAAGTGTCTCCAAGAGTGTGGTTTGAACCCTTGAATTATTTAGATTTATTTACTCCCAAGTTGAAGGGTTTTGACCCTTAGGATTGATATTTCCTAAGAGTGGTATTTAACCCTTAGGGAGGTCTCTCAAGCCTTGAGACTTGTACGTACAAGTACAAGCTTGGGAGAAGTCCTTTTAAGAATCCATGTGAAGGCCATGTGAGTACATGTGATTTCCAAGGTTAGAAGGCCTTGGATTAGAATCCATGTGGAGAGGACACTTGGCAAGCTCTCCTCATATTTCCCCCCTTGGTCTTGAGGTATATATATGGGTGGAGTTGGATGGGTGGATCGTGCTCTCTCTTAGGAGTGTGGTCTTGCTAGTTGATTTAGTTGCTTGTGAAAGATTGTTATACAACATTGGTATCAAGAGCTAGATTTCTTGGCAAGCTCTCCTCATATTTCCCCCCTTGGTCTTGAGATATATATATGGGTGGAGTTGGATGGGTGGATCGTGCTCTCTCTTAGGAGTGTGGTCTTGCTAGTTGATTTAGTTGCTTGTGAAAGATTGTTATACAACATTGGTATCAAGAGCTAGATTTCTTCCTTCTTGCTTTGAGTGAAACTCTTCTTGCTTTGAGTGAAACTCTCTCTTAGGAGTGTGGTCTTGCTAGTTGATTTAGTTGCTTGTGAAAGATTGTTATACAACATTGGTATCAAGAGCTAGATTTCTTGGCAAGCTCTCCTCATATTTCCCCCCTTGGTCTTGAGGTATATATATGGGTGGAGTAGAGGTCAAACTGGCCAAAGACATGGGTTTTGAGGGTCCAAAACCACTTGGAGAACCCTTGGATTCTATTGGGAAACCCTTGGGAAAGTGTCTCCAAGAGTGTGGTTTGAACCCTTGAATTATTTAGATTTATTTACTCCCAAATTGAAGGGTTTTGACCCTTAGGATTGATATTTCCTAAGAGTGGTATTTAACCCTTAGGGAGGTCTCTCAAGCCTTGAGACTTGTACGTACAAGTACAAGCTTGGGAGAACCCTTGGATTCTATTGGATTCTATTGGGAAACCCTTGGGAAAGTGTCTCCAAGAGTGTGGTTTGAACCCTTGAATTATTTAGATTTATTTACTCCCAAATTGAAGGGTTTTGACCCTTAGGATTGATATTTCCTAAGAGTGGTATTTAACCCTTAGGGAGGTCTCTCAAGCCTTGAGACTTGTACGTACAAGTACAAGCTTGGGAGAAGTCCTTTTAAGAATCCATGTGAAGGCCATGTGAGTACATGTGATTTCCAAGGTTAGAAGGCCTTGGATTAGAATCCATGTGGAGAGGACACTTGGCAAGCTCTCCTCATATTTCCCCCCTTGGTCTTGAGGTATATATATGGGTGGAGTTGGATGGGTGGATCGTGCTCTCTCTTAGGAGTGTGGTCTTGCTAGTTGATTTAGTTGCTTGTGAAAGATTGTTATACAACATTGGTATCAAGAGCTAGATTTCTTCCTTCTTGCTTTGAGTGAAACTCTTCTTGCTTTGAGTGAAACTCTCTCTTAGGAGTGTGATCTTGCTAGTTGATTTAGTTGCTTGTGAAAGATTGTTATACAACATTGGTATCAAGAGCTAGATTTCTTGGCAAGCTCTCCTCATATTTCCCCCCTTGGTCTTGAGGTATATATATGGGTGGAGTTGGATGGGTGGATCGTGCTCTCTCTTAGGAGTGTGGTCTTGCTAGTTGATTTAGTTGCTTGTGAAAGATTGTTATACAACATTGGTATCAAGAGCTAGATTTCTTCCTTCTTGCTTTGAGTGAAACTCTTCTTGCTTTGAGTGAAACTCTTTCTTGGATTACTCTGAGCGTCCATGACACAAATTCCGAGCGGCCGAGCACGTATTGTTGTGGACGTCGTTGACTTAGATTTTCTACTCATTCAAGAGAGCAAAATGATCTCCGTGTGACTCCCCCATGAGGAATGAGCTTGGAGGACAGTCCCCCCATGGGGTCACATGTCATGGACGGACGCCAGATTCACGGACAGATGCTAGACAGAGGACATATACCGTGTGAACGAGATGTCAGCTGGGCGTGCGCACCAGCAGCTTCCTCGTTCAATCTGAATGCAGAATTCTGCACTACCACTACGCTTTTTATCAGGTATGTGGGATATGAATGTTCATGCGTGGATGTATGCGAGCGCAAGGGATTTCTTTAGCTAAAGCTTTTGTCTGTTTCACGAGTTGCGCCATGAGAGCATTGAAATTCTCTTTGCTCTAATTAGAGATAAGTAATGACGCATCTGAAGAAGTGACTTTTATGGTCTCTTTATGATTTATGGGTTCATTCCCATTCATTTGAACATCCAATACATGGATGAACAAAGAAAAAACGTATGTGATAAACTATCACTATGGTAGCTCGCACATATTATATAGATAAAATTATTTTCTTTTGCTTACTTATGGGATATATTTGTGTCTCCCGTGCACCTTCCTTTCCAAACGTTCATTTTCATGCTTTTTATTACCCTTTCGCATCCATGAGCAAACCCGAGGATCTTCAACATATGCTCGAGTGTTCTACAAGGAGGAATACAAGCTTGGAGCATTGCATGAAGTGAAGAGGAAAAAAAAGGTAGAACAAAGGAAGACGTCAAACATCAAAAGCTAAGTATCTTTTTGTTTTGTTTGACAATTGGTAAGAGTCACTTCTTCTATTTTTGATGAAGCATCAAATAAAGGCACTTCAACATTCTTGCTTTAGGATTATTGCAAGGGTAAGTGCATATTTGAGCATACAAAAGAATAGTAGAAGCATGGAATTTATTTTTGAAGGACATGGAACGGGAAGGGGTGTATAGGATTAAAGCATCCTATTAAGTTAAAGATTTTCCTTCCATCTTATAAGCCCCTACATGTTAGTGGCATATATCGAATTATACATAGGACACATTCTATCTATGAAGGTGGCATTCATTGTGATCTCATATGTAATGACCCAAGGATAAAAGCATTTCATATATCTACTTGGGCATTCATAGAATATTTATGAAGATAAATGTAATATACATGGATTCCATATATGAATGTAAGTATACGTTTAGGCATTCTTGAAGTTTTTGTAAAGATAAACACATAGTTGGACATACAAGTAAGTATACAAATGTCCAAGGAAGAACTTTAAAGGTGAAATTCTGAAGAGAGATGGTGGATGCAATCCAAAGATGAGTAGGTGCCGCTACAACCAGCTTCACACCAGCCAACTGAGACTTGAGAGTTGATTAGTAGACCCTTTGAGCTTCTTAAATCCACCAAAATATCAGCCAAGTACTTTGGAACATGTATCCCAAAAGTTTAAGTCAAGACAGACTAGTTGCGAAATGACTAGCTCCCAAAACTTGCTATTTTTAGACATACACCTGCTGGAAAAAATGAACAGTGCTCTCAACCTGGTAGGAATTAGAAAAATTCCTTTTGGGCATATCAAATAGACTTAGCAAGCTTCCCAATCCAAGTTAAAACACTTCAAATGATGGACTGAGCACTGAGAACAAGTTTCAACAATTTCTGGAACCTCCCCACAATTCTCGGGGCACTGCAGAGATAGACCAGTAAGCAGTAAAATGCAGATATCTCCAAAATTATTAATCCAATGACCTGGAAAATTTATATCACAAAGTAGACAGTACAAGCTATCCAACGCAAGTTAAATCACTGAAAAAGGTTCAGTAGAACTCGAGATATGACCTTCTGAAGTTACTGCTCTGAGTGAGTATAGCAGAGAACAAAACAGAGAAGTAGATGATGATAAATGTATAGATTCACATATGATTACAACCACATTGGCAATGAATCTTTGCACAATGGGAGTACAATGATAGAGCTATGGAGTAAGCTCTTCAATCTCTACAAAATGATTCACGTACAATTCTTGCTAATCACCTCTTCCTTTTTGCTCCTTTTATAGCTATTCTTGGAGGGAGTTTTGAATTCGAATTCGAATGGCTCCACCTAAAAGTGATCCCCAAAGTTAGGAGATATTCCCTCAGCTCCAAAATTTGTGATTTTAGGTAGATAGGGCCACGACTTTTCTTTTACATCATGGATGAGGTAAGCTATACTCTTCCTTTTTCTTTTTTCAATTACAAGAGATAAAAATGAACTCTTTTACAAGAGGTGTTCACATGACTACTCATGTGACTTACAAAAGAGGATAATATCAAATATATCAAGCATGTAGGCTTGGGTAAAATGCACCAACAGCTCCCCCTCAAGCCGAACATGCTTGGCCTTCAAATAAGTCTTCAATTGTCCTTGATTTCCTGCAAGCCAATCATCAACTTGAATCTACTTAACTTCGTACCATCAAGAGCTTTCGTCAACATGTCTGCATATTGCATATCTGTAGAGATGTAGGATAGTTGAATATCCTTGCTCATTAGCTTCTCCCTTACATAATGGTAGTGGACTTCAATATGCTTCGTTCTATCATGGTATACTGGATTAGCTGCTAGATGTAGTGAGCTTGTGTTGTCACCAAAAATGTGAGGTGTTGAAGAATGAAGTCCAAGATCTGTGTACAAAGATTTTAACCACATGATTTCTTGAGTTGCATTAGCCAAACCTCTATATTCGGCTTCGGTAGAAGATAATGCCACGGTTGGTTGCTTCTTCGATGACCAAGAAATGATTTTTGAACCTGCAAACGATATATATCCGGATGTGCTTCTTCTATCATCTCTAGATCCGGCCCAATCTGCATCTGAGTAGACCTTTAGCTCAATATCTGAAGTATATGAATAATTCAAACCTTCATTCATGGTCCCCTTTAGGTACTTGAGGACTCGCTTGGCCGCTTCCATATGTGGTCTTCTCGGCTTATGCATAAACTGACTCAATATGCTAACACTACAACATATATCAACCCTTGTGAGTGTTGCATAGTTTAAACTTCCAACCAAGCTTTGATAGCTTGTGATGTCTTCAATTGGCTCTCCTTCATAAGCACTAAGCTTATGATTTTGCTCCATAGGTGTACCTGCACACTCTGTATTTTCCATCTTGAACTTGACGAGCATGTCATGGACATACTTCCTTTGTGTGATGTATATACCTGAATCTGTGTAGATCAACTCCAATCCAAGAAAATAAGTGAGTGGTCCAAGGTCACTTATTTTGAACTCCTCCTTCATTTGACTCTTTACCTGTTTGATTCCTTCAAGATCATTGCCTGTGATAATAATATCATCAACATACACACATAAATAGATCACTTCAGATCCATTCCTCTTTATGAACAAAGAGGTATCCGCCTTGCTAGCTTTGAATCCTTGGTCCTGCAAATAAGTCACCAATCTGAAATTCCAAGCTCTTGGAGCTTGCTTCAATCCATACAAAGCTTTCTTTAGTTTGCATACATAGTTAGGATGATGTGCATCCTCATATCCAGGAGGTTGTGCCATATACACTTCCTCAGAAATCCATCCATTCAAGAAAGCATTCTTTACATCAAGTTGATAAAGATTCCAATTTCTAGATGCAGCAAGACTAATGAGAACCCTAATTGTAGGCATTTTTGCAACAGGAGAGAAAGTCTCCTCATAATCAATACCATGGGTTTGAGCAAACCCTTTAGCAACTAACCTTGCTTTGTGTCTATTTATACTTCCATCTGGATTCCTCTTGATTTTGTATATCCATCGAGATCCGATTATCTTCATCGATGGCTTGTTAGGTACAAGCTCCCAAGTGTCATTCTCCTTCAAGGCTTCCATTTCTTCATCCATTGCATCTCTCCAAGCTTTCTTGCTTTGTGCTTCTTCAAATGTGGTAGGCTCTTCATTGGTTGAATCTTTTGCAATGTAGATTGAGTTCTTTGTGACCAAAGAAGTATCATAACCAAACCTCTCTGGTTTCTTCTTCTCCCTCGAAGACCTTCTAAGTGGTTGATGTGAGCTCTCGGGTCCATATGTAGCATCCTGCATCTTTGCTTTACCTTTGTTCTTCCATAGCTTTAGTCTTTCCAAGTCTTCTAGGTCAATCTCCAAATCACTTTCTTCAATTTGCTTTGGCTCCTTTGGTTGAAGTGATAGAAAATCTTCATCCAAGTCATATGGCAGCTTCACTTTCCTGTCATCATCAAACCATGATTTGTTTTCATAAAAAATTACATCTCTACTAACAGAAAATCCTTTATTGGTTGCATTGTACAATCTATATCCTTTTTGGTTTTGATCATAACCAATGAATACACACTTCTCTGCCTTGGGATCCAATTTCCCTCTTACTTGAGAAGGAATGTGAGCATAGGGTAAGCATCCAAAGATTTTGCAGTGCTCTAGACTAGGTCTTCTTCCATTCCACACTTCATATGGAGTGGTTCCATCTAGTGACTTAGATGGAAGTCTATTTATGAGATATGTGGCTGTAGACACAGCCTCTGCCCATAGGTAGTTTGGCAATCCCTTTTCGTTGAGCATGGACCTTGCAGCTTCAACAATAGCTCTGTTCCTCCTCTCTGCTACACCATTGAGTTTGGGTGTATACCTTGTAGTGACTTCCCTTTTAATGCCTCTTTCATGCAAGAAGGCATCAAATTCAGAAGAGAAGTATTCTCCTCCACCATCTGATCTGAGTCTTTTTAAAGTCCTACCTGTTTGGTTTTCAACAAGAGCAATATACTTCTTAAAGCAATTAAACACTTCATCCTTGTGCTTCATGAAAAACAGAATGGTCCACCTGCTACAATCATCTATGAAAGACACATAATATCTTGAGCCTGATATAGATGGCTCCTTACTTGGACCCCACACATCTGTGTGCACTAGATCCAAAGGATTTTGATACATATATCCTTTCTTATTGAAAGGTTGTCTATGAGCCTTGCCGAGTTGACAAGCTTCACACTTATAAATCATGTGTTGCCTTGTGATATTAGGCAAACCAAGTACACTTTGGTCCCTGCAAATCTGTTTGAGTGTCCTCTCACCAATGTGAGCAAGCCTTTTGTGCCATATCTCCAACTCTGTTAGAGTTTGAGACCCATAGCTAAACAAAGCTATGTTCTTTGTATCATCCACTTCAAAAGTGAAAAGCCTTCCTGTCTTTTCTCCTTTGGCAATTCTTCGAAAGCCTTGCCTTGGGTCTTTAACATATGCTCCAAATCGGTTGAATCTAACCTGCAATCCTTTTTCAACAATCTGTCCAACACTTATTAAATTTTTGGTAATTGTAGGGACGTACAAGACTTTGCTTAAGAGGTTCATATTCCCATCTGATGTCTTCACATTACCTATCTTCTCCACTGAGTGTTTTGTATCATCTCCTGTCTGCACTTCATGCTTGTTATGAGGATCTTCCAAATCAGAAAGTAAAGCCACATTTCCTGCTACATGGTTCGAGCATCCCGAATCAATGTAAAATATGTGATCATCATCCATACCCTTCTTCGTTGATAGATTCATAATCAATAATGAATCTTCTTGACTTTGGTCCTCTGCATAGTTATTGTAATCTCTTCTTCCTCTATGGCCACTTTGATAGTTGTTGTTGTTGTTGTAATTGTTGTTGTAGTAGTTGTTGTTGTTGTAGCCTCCATTGTATCTACCTCTATTTGATCCATAGCCACCTTTCTATTGAATCCTCTTCCTCTTGAGTTCCTCGGGTTCCTGAAACATTCTTCAGTAGTATGGTTAGATAAGCCACATATGTTGCAAGGTTGAGACGATTGGAATCTCCCCCTGCCTTGCTTTCCACCTCTGCCTCTTCCTCTAGCTCTTCCTCTACCTGCAAAGTTTGCTTGGAAAGAGCTTCCTTCATCTTCATTCTTCCTATTCTTTGACTTGTCCTTGACCTTAGCTTTATCAGAATATAAGGCAGAAGTTTGATTACCTCTTGAGGACTCACCACCTTTGCTAATCTTTGCTTCATGAGTGAAGAGTTGGCCCATGAGTGTGTTGAGGTCCGGTACATGCATATCCATGTATAAATCCATGGCTGTTGTGAATGACTCCCACTTGTCGTCTGCTTTGATTCCATTCATGATTTTTCTTATGATTTGCTCCTCTTCAATTACCTCTCCAATGCTTCCAAGTTGGTCGGAAATCTCCTTCATCATTGTGACATAATCAGTCACATTCTGCTTCGGGCTTTTCTTCATTGTTGTGAACTCCATCCACAATTGGTTCTTCCTTGCTTGAGTGTTGGAAGAGCTCTCTTGATGTCTTGCATCCCTTGACATGAGGTAAAAGAAAATCAGAGATTGAGTTTAGAATATAGGACCTTGCAAGTGCATCCTTCGAACACCAATTCGAAAGTCCTTCCACTTCTTCATGTGATGGTTGCCCTTTGTTCCTCATGGTTGGCATTGCTTCATCTCCGGATATGAATCCATATAGATTCCTCCCTTGAAGGTAAGCCTCCATCCTTAGAGACCATGCCGGGTAGTTGTTTCGATCCAATTTGTCAATTGTTGATGGAAATCCATCTCCATGTTGCTTGACTATGCTCTGATACCACTGTGAAGAGAGATGGTGGATGCAATCCAAAGATGAGTAGGTGCCGCTACAACCAGCTTCACACCAGCCAACTGAGACTTCAGAGTTGATTAGTAGACCCTTTGAGCTTCCTAAATCCACCAAAATATCAGCCAATTACTTTGGAACATGTATCCCAAAAGTTTAAGTCAAGACAGACTAGTTGCGAAATGACTAGCTCCCAAAACTTGCTATTTTTAGACATACACCTGCTGGAAAAAATGAACAGTGCTCTCAACCTGGTAGGAATTAGAAAAATTCCTTTTGGGAATATCAAATAGACTTAGCAAGCTTCCCAATCCAAGTTAAAACACTTCAAATGATGGACTGAGCACTGAGAACAAGTTTCAACAATTTCTGGAACCTCCCCACAATTCTCGGGGCACTGCAGAGATAGACCAGTAAGCAGTAAAATGCAGATATCTCCAAAATTATTAATCCAATGATCTGGAAAATTTATATGCACAAAGTAGACAGTACAAGATATCCAACGCAAGTTAAATCACTGAAAAAGGTTCAGTAGAACTCGAGATATGACCTTCTGAAGTTACTGCTCTGAGTGAGTATAGCAGAGAACAAAACAGAGAAGTAGATGATGATAAATGTATAGATTCACATATGATTACAACCACATTGGCAATGAATCTTTGCACAATGGGAGTAGAATGATAGAGCTATGGAGTAAGCTCTTCAATCTCTACAAAATGACATGAAGTGGTCACGTACAAGGCTTGCTAATCGCCTCTTCCTTCTTGCTCCTTTTATAGCTATTCTTGGAGGGAGTTTTGAATTCGAATTCGAATGGCTCCACCTAAAAGTGATCCCCAAAGTTAGGAGATATTCCCTCAGCTCCAAAATTCGTGATTTTAGGTAGATAGGGCCACGACTTTTCTTTTACATCATGGATGAGGTAAGCTATACTCTTCCTTTTTCTTTTTTCAATTACAAGAGATAAAAATGAACTCTTTTACAAGAGGTGTTCACATGACTACTCATGTGACTTACAAAAGAGGATAATATCAAATATATCAAGCATGTAGGCTTGGGTAAAATGCACCAACAGAAATGACCAAGCCATGTAACATTAAAGTCAAAGTATCCAAATGGGAAAGCTTCCTCCTTCTTGGAATCAAAGGACGGACATAGCAAAAATGAAGGTAAGTACCATTTCCATTTCCATTTGCTTCTTTGGCCATGCTAAAAGTAGTATATATAGAGATGCACTTTAAAATGGTGGTCTAGATGCATTAAAAAAAAAATGCATAACTTTAATCATTTTTGTGATGAACTAAAGGTATCATCAATATGATACTTCTAAGCAAAAGATATTCCTTAACTCTTTTATGAAAGTTAAGGAGTACGTTGGATGTCCATAGGTACCCAAGTATGTTTGAGGGAAATCTCAAACAAAGTAAGAACCAAATATGTAAGAAGGGAATTCATTGAAGAATTCCAATTTGGCAAGTAATCTAAGGTAAGTTAGCCAAAGGCGTAAAGCATATTCAAAGTAGGGTATTTGAGAGTAGATAAAGATGAAACCAAAGTTTGGATCGATAAGCATGTCAACTTGCTTAAGTCAAAAGGGTGACATATAATTGTTGATCCCTTAAAGGACAATGGTTAATGGTTTGAAGAACATCAACATAATGTTGAAGACTTAAGCAAAGATATCGACTCATGAAGGTATGAGTTGGAGATCCCAAGAAAATCCCATGGGTAAAAATCATTGAAAAAGGGATCTAAAGGAGAAAAGACTCAATCTTATCTCCTATTAAATTTGCTAGAGGAATTTTGAGAAAGCCAAGTGACCTAACTTGGTCAAATATATCAAACCTTTATGGTTGGATAATCCAAGAGGCCTCCATTGGTCAAAAAGATCAAACTCTTTTATAGTTTGATACCAAGTAAAGTTCAAAGGTCAACCTAAAGAGACCTTAGATTTAGAAACCTTAGTCTTTGCTCTCATGAAAAGGATGCCAAGGAGTTCCAAGGTGGAATTCATGATCATGGTAAATGATCAGAGAGCATTGAAGAGATAAGGGAAAAGAAGGTGGAAACACTAGGATGTGGTTCTACGGATTGGAGAAAGAACTCACTGGTATGGGACAGTGAGAACTAACTCCCATTGAGATTTTTCTCTAATGGCCAGAGAGAAAATAGGCTCAAGATCTGATAGGAAACATCACGATAAGCCTTAAAGATAAGACCATTCAGATTAAGGTATTAGGTTCATTATGAGGTGTAGAAATATACCTCCTTGAACCAATTTAATACACTTAGTTGTATAAACAAAAGGGTAAATAGAATGAACATGACATTTACCCTAGAAAAGGCTATCCGTTATCCTCTTAAGCAGATTCATTTTTCTTAATAAAATGCATAGACAAATTTTATGTGGAACAATAAATTTTGATAAGTAAGAGGGTAAAGAATTTTGGGAGCTAAACTCCAAAAACAAGTCAAGCCTAATCAAGAATAATAGCCTTGAATGAAAGAATGATCTGTAAAAGATCTTCTTTTGAATCTTTGGTGAGAACAAGTGATTCAAGAATGTTCTTGGAAAGATCTGAGTTATGATGCCGAGAAACAGGTATCTTTCTTGAAAGACCTTGGAATTAAAGCTGAAAACTTGAATCATCTAAACACCATCCAATAGAAAATCGAGACGGTTTTTGATGAAAATTTTTTTCCCTCAATTTTGAGGATTTGAAGGAATCGGATTTGTTTCTCTTTGCAAAGCTTTGATGACCTTTGAGGTTAGTTTACATAACTATCTAAACCACAGATAGTTAGTACTGATTCTCATTAGAAGGATACGCTAAGCTAAGACGAACAAATAGGGGTAGAAACCTAGGAGAATGGTCTACCAAATAAAACCAATTCCTAAAGTCATCTTTGGATCTAAGTCTTGAATGTTAAAACTTCCAAAAGGATTAGACTCTATTCTGAGAATTAATCTAGGGAAAATCAAACATGATCAAGATAGGGATCCACTTGTAGACATGAACTTGTAGATTGGGGATATTATCATTCAGTATACTTGAACTTTATGGTTCAAGAAAACCTGGATGATTAAAATAAGTCCACCTAAGTTTCCAATGAACGAGAAGATAGTATTTCTCCTCATTTTATCGAGCATGTTTTGGCGGGGACTCACTAGACCCACTTTGCTAAGTTCACATCTTTAGCTAAGTCCTATAAAAAACAAATAAAGTATATTTGTATTTGAAAAGGACAAAGTCAAGATCAGAACATCGGAAGATTCCTCTTCTTTCTGTTGAAAGTGAAAGATGAATCTAGTTTTTGGCCCTTTCAAGATAGATAGGATCTCTATCATAGATTCGTAAAATTATAAATTTCTAGGAAAGTACAAAGTATATTAAATTGTATTGGAGCTCAAGGTTTACGAAAGTGCCAAAAGAAGAAGACCACCAAAGAATTCCACCCTTTTCACTACTCCATAGGTACAAGGCATGCATGTACATTCAAGTGGACTAAGAGAAAGTGATTTGGGCAGAGATTTTGATTCCTTTCCTTTCAGATTAAGGTAGGGATTAGACTTTATCTGATTACTGAAAACGAATCTAAAGAGAGAGATGACCATGCTTAGAGAATAGATCATGGTGCACGGGGGAATACTTCACATATTATACCTACACACATTTTCGAGGACAAAAATGTTAAAGGGGGGAAGAATGTTGTATAACTAGAGGTCAAACTGGCCAAAGACATGGGTTTTGAGGGTCCAAAACCACTTGGAGAACCCTTGGATTCTATTCAAAAACCCTTGGGAAAGTGTCTCCAAGAGTGTGGTTTGAACCCTTGAATTATTTAGATTTATTTACTCCCAAATTGAAGGGTTTTGACCCTTAGGATTGATATTTCCTAAGAGTATGGTATTTAACCCTTAGGGAGGTCTCTCAAGCCTTGAGACTTGTACATACAAGCTTGGGAGAAGTCCTTTTAAGAATCCATGTGAAGGCCAAGTGAGTACATGTGATTTCCAAGGTTAGAAGGCCTTGGATTAGAATCCATGTGGAGAGGACACTTGGCAAGCTCTCCTCACATTTCCCCCCTTGGTCTTGAGGTATATATATGGGTGGAGTTGGATGGGTGGATACGTGCTCTCTCTTAGGAGTGTGGTCTTGCTAGTTGATTTAGTTGCTTGTGGAAGATTGTTATACAACACCAAGCATTCTATATACATAGCTAAAGACTTTATGTTAGAGGAACCTTCTTCATTTGAAGAAGCCAAAAAGAAAGAAGAATGGAGAGAAGCTATGTAGGAAGAAATTGAAGCACTTCAAGAGAATAGCACTTGGGATTTGGTTCCCAAAAAACTGTTTATGAAGGTAATAGGATCCAAGTGGATTTACAAAGTGAAAAAGAATTCACATGGCACAATAAAAAATTATAAAGCAAGGTTAATGACAAAGGGGTTTGCTCAAACCCTTGGAGCGAATTATGAGGAGAACTTCTCACATGTAGCCAAGATGCCAACAATTAGAGTTTTCGTAAGTAATGATGCTTCAAAGAATTCGAACTTGTACCAATTATATATTAAAAGTGCATTCCTTAATGGGCGGATCTCTAAGGAGGTCTACATGGCTCAACCACTAGGATATGAAGACAAAGACAAACCTGATTATGTATGTAAATTAAGGAAGGCATTGTATGGTTTAAAGCAAGATCCTAGAGCTTGGAACCATAGGCTGATCACATACTTGCAAGACCAAGGTTTTGTTCCAAGCAAGGCAGATTCTTCATTGTTCATTAAAAAGACTAATTCAGAGGTTATTTATCTATGTGTTTATGTGGATGGCATTATCATTATAGGAAATGATGCTAATGGCATCAAGAAGATTAAAACTCAGATGAAGGAAGAGTTCAAGATCAATGAACTTGGATTGCTTACATATTTTCTTGGTTTAGAGACTGTCTATACAGATTTTGGTGTTTTCATTACTTAGAGAAAGTACATCCATGATATACTAGTTAAGTTCAATATGGAAAATGCAAAAATTTTAGGTACACCCATGGAATTACACAAACGCAGTGCTCATAAAGGAGAGCTACTTGAAGACATTATAGGTTATCAAAGTCTTGTTGGGAGTCTCAACTATGCAACCCTAAGAAGAGAAGATATATGATATGGGGTGAGTACATTGACTCAATTCATGCATAGACCAAGAAAACCTCACATGGAAGCTACCAAAAGGATCTTAAAGTACTTGAAGCAGACCATAAATCAAGGGCTATTTTATCCATTTACATCTTACTTGGATATCAAGCTATACTATGATGTAGATTGGGTTGGCTCAAAAGATGATAGGAGGAGCACCTCTAGTTACTTATCTTTTGCAGGGTTGAAGTTGATTTCATGTTCATCAAAGAAACAATCAAATGTGGAATTGTCATCAACTCAAGCTGAATATAGGGGTCTTGCAAATGCAACACGAGGCAATGTGGTTAAAGCTACTGTACTCAGACTTGGGAGTACATACATACACTCCCAATGATCTTTGGAGATAATACTAGCTCACTATAGTTGGCTGCTAATCTTGTATATCATGCAAGGAATAAGCACATTGAAGTGCATTATCATTATGTTAGAGAGAAGCTACTTAGCAAGGACATACAATTTTCCTATGTACCAACAAATTTGCAATGTGCAGATATTCTAACTAAATCTTTGGATGGAACTAAATTATACAGGTTCAAGATGATGATTGGATTGCACGAGATTAAAGAGAGTTGAAGCCCAAGCATGTTAGGCTTGAGGGGGAGCTCTTGATGCAATTACTCCAAGCCTGAATGCTTGATCACTTATCCTAAAACTCATATGTCCATTCACTAGCACATGAATGATCTATTGTAAAAGATTGATTTTTATTTTCCTTGTAAAAGTGCATATGAGGAATCACTTCCAATTATAAATTCGTAAGAGAATCTTTCCATGAATTGTTTGGTGAGGAATTATGGTGAATAAAGTCCTAAAACTTTGGAACACTTTTAGGTAAGATTCCGATTTCAAACTTGAATATTGCCTCCAACAAAAGGCTAAAAAAGAGGACTATCTAATCGCGTGAAATAGGGATGATATAGCATAGATTTCAGAGAAATTTGTGCGGCATATTGAGATCACATTATAGCTCTTCTATTGCCCTCACATTGTGCAATCATTCAATGCCAATTTCAATGTAATTTATGTGCATTAATACATATAATCTTCCCATGCCTCATCTCTTCTACTCTATCATATACTACTCACAACAGTGAGCTTTTCTGATCTATTTCTCAGCGTGTAATTGATCATTTTTGGTGATTTTAGTTGGTAAAGATTTATTATACATTTTGCTTGTGTGCTAAAAAGTTTCATGTAAATTCCCTCAGCCATTCTTGAGATATGTTCAAAACAGTACTCTCTGGTCTACATACTATTAACTCCATAAAATGTTGAGATGCATCTCAGTTTTGCTAAGCATCATTATTTGAGCATAGTTGATTATTTCTAGTGAAATAACTTGTGAAATTTAGCCACCTTAGTCAATTATATATTCCCAAAAGGAGTACTGTTCATTTCCCTAAGTAGGTGTAGTGACCAAAATAGCAAGTTTTGGGTTCATAGTGAAACTCCAAGTTATCTATTTTGGTCCAATGATTTGAGGATCATCTTCCAAAGTACTTGGCTAATTATTTGTGCTTTCTAAAAACTCAAGAGGTCTACTTTGCACTCCTCAACTTAGTTTTGACTGATATGAAGAATGAATTTGCAGCACCATCTCATCTCTGGAAGGTGTCCACCATCTCCTCCAACAATGAGTTCCCTAGTGTATTTGCAGTGTGTATATGATGGCTTCCACTACACCACAAGTCTCTAAGAGAAATTTTAGAGATTCATTGATTTGAGAGTCTACCCCAGCCTTTTCCAAGAGTTGGGCCATGAGTACTCTGCTACTCTATTCAAAAAGCAATTGTTGTGTTCAAACTCTCTCCATGGTTTGGTATAATTTGCAGAGTTGAGCAGTATAGGCGAGAGCTCTGGTAGTTTCTTCTTCTTCTTCTTCACCCTCTAGTTATTCTAGTTATTGGGAGAGAGTCCTCCGTTGATCATCTTCGCAGTGTATGTGGCATGCTTCTCTTGATTGTCCCATTCTTTGTGTTGAGGTGACACGACCTTTTGTGTCAGAAAAGAACTCAATGTCAAAGATTTGAGTGGTTTGCAAGAAAGACTGAAAGTCGAATGTGCTCATCCCTTTGATGTCTTTAATGGGACAAATTCAAATTTTGATGGCATAGGGGGAGCAAGGGGAGTAGCTTGTGACATTCCTTTAGACTCAGATCGAGGGATTTTAATAGTAAAGGGGGGCACCATGCCTTCTCCTCTTGGTGCGACTTCAAGGGTCGTGACAACTTCTCTTGGATGGACACATGGGATCGTGCCTCTCATTATCTTAGACTTATGGATGAAAGCTTGATGACCTTTAAAAAGTTGTAATTGGGACCAATTCAGAGCACCCTCAATGGGCACATCATATGATAAACACCTATATATAATACAAGTAATGGCACAACACCTTACAACTGTTGGAATCCACACGAGAAGCTTGATGGTCAATGGCCCTATCTCACCCAGATAGAGACTGAACTATATTCTTTTGTGTGGTTGCATGAAGTAGTCTTGAATGGGAAAAGCAAAATACTGCATGCATAGGTGAAGTGGGATAGAAATGTTAGGAGTCAATGTTGCCATATCCTTTAGCTTCAAAAGCTTCTTATACTTCAGTTGTCAGGTAAAAAAGTTTCTTTCTCTGAAGGGACATGCGTGCCATGCATGTCAAGTGCATCTCTCACTAATTCCAAGGTGATCTCAAACTTCTTCAATTCATTGTTGCATGATAAAAATGGAATGGCAAAGGTCCTTGGGATGTCCTTTATGCCACTTGCCTGCAGGCTGGATGCCACATAGTAGCATCATTGGAAATCTAGTTTAGGTAATGATGCCTTGAAATAGTTTTCCAACCCTACATGCTGCCAAATTTTTTGGAGTTTGGGGGTGTTCTAGAGAGTCTCAAACTCTCTGAACGGCCTTGGCATTCCATTGAATCAATGAGAGTTTTCAATAACTATTTTTGTCGATCATGTTGGTGGGTTCTAAATGGGTATTTGATGTCAGTGGAATAATTCTACCAGCGACTCTATCAGCGGCATGTAAGTAGGCAAGCTTTCCATGTCTACTGCTAGTTGATTTCTTCGTGCTTGCAAACTAGTGCCTTTTGTATCAGCCATGATGCTAGTAGTAGTTTTTTTCTCTGAATCTACTAGAAAAGTAGATCAGATCATATTAGGATTACAACAAAAACATCATGATACTTTGTCTCCTTTACAATACCAACATGATACCCATAGTGGTTAGGGAGTTAGCGAGTGAGGTGTTCCTTGCATTTGTGAGTGTTGGTTAGTAGGTTAGTGATTTTCCCTAGATGCATACTCTGGATGTGTCATGTACTCAGAATGCATATACTCTTGTGGAAATGAAGTTACAAAGTCGGGTCAGGGGTTTTATTACAAGGTTTAATTCTCCATACTTTTAGCATGGGATTACAATTTTTCTAATATTGTAAAGGTTTTTGGACTAGATATTCTTGGATTTAGGAATTTTTGGCACCCATTTCCATATACTCCTATGTGTGATTTGAGGTGTTGATGTGGTGATTACAGATGTTCACCATGGTGTGTGATCTGAGTGTCGCTAAGTGATAATTCAAGCTTCTGAGCCTAGGTGCTGCCATTTGAGCTGGTAAGCAGGTCTTAGGCACCCAGATTCATCGTGCACTAGGCTTAGCCTTCATCGATCACTTTGGAGCCCAATTAGAAATGGTCCCGCTTGGTTGATTCCTGGAATACTCCTTCATTGTAGTCTTTGACTGAGTAGTCTGTTTGGTGCACCGTTGGGATTCTATCTCCTAAGAAGATGGTTGTTCACCCTTACATATCTAGATCTGCTTCACTCCATGAGGTACTTTATTTTGCACCGGTCATTGAGCATGCACCTCGGTTATCTATTTTATCTGCTTCTTGGATTGCCTTGCTTGTTTTTCTAAGACGGTCTTTGGAAAAGAAGGGAGTTCCATTTTTGCTTCTACGACTTCTTCATGAGTGGCCTTGTTCTCCACCATAGAACTTTGGACAAGAATAGCATTGTTATCTTCATGTGTGTTCCTGGAAGGACCAAGAGTGTGTGCCCTTCCTAGTTCCTTGAGTGCCTGATTTTTTAACTCAATTGTGATGTGGCTTTGATTTACCTAGACCTAAAGAAGTCTGCTTCTTAGGTTTAAGTTGACTACATGGTCATAGATCCAGCCTTGACCTAAGATAAGAGGTTCAGTAAGATCCTCGTCATGACACACTAGCAATTTTATTGTCATTGAAACATCCTGTAGGTAGATGGGAAGCTCCACCTCACCCATGCAATGGGTTTCCACACCTCCCAATCCTATGAGATATGCTTATATAGGTGTTGCTCTAGCACAATGGAAAGCATAACACCTATGAGATATGCTTATATAGGTGTTTCTCTAGCACAATGAGATATGCTTATATAGGTGTTGCTCTAGCACAACTCTTTGTAGTCCGCCTTTCAATGCTACCTCTATGTCTCTGCCTTTGGCTACTACCAAAACCCCCCTCCCTCTGGCCTCTATCATCCCCAATAGATCCTTATTGCGGGGTTTGCGTGATATAGTTTTGCAAGAGGTCATGTGTGAGGGTGTGCTCTGCGATGCGAATTCCTCGTGCGAGATAAATTTATAGTTTTTCCCAATTGATGGCCTGAGGTTCATCGGAAAGTGGAAGCCGGTAGTGTGTGGAATACACAAGTTTCTCACAAGCAAATAATTGAAGTAGATGAGTAGGTCTGCTGATAAAAACTTTGGAATGGTACTCCTAGAAGCATTTTGTGAACATCTCTTCAAAAGTCATCTTATAACATGAAGGTAAGTACTTTATACGGCAGTGCCAAGCATAACACACCTGGAGTGATGGCGTAGTGCTCATATCGTATGCCAAGTCTTGGTTGCCATGCTCAAAGCCCAGGGTGTTGACATGTGGTGCTTTGATGTGGCAAAAGATCTTAAAAAGAGCCTGCATCATATCAAATATCTTGATATTCATGTGTGCTACAACCTTGTCCATGAGATGTAATCGAGGGAGCCAGTGGAAAATTATGGCCATCATATATCCAACTATAGGAGGCTTGGGGGGTGGAGAGAAGTAAGGATAATTGAGCTAGTCCTAGCATTGCTTATTATTTTGAACCTTGATGGCAAATGCCTTCCAGGAGCGGAATCGTGGCATAGAACCCCAACACGGATTGTACTTTAAGTGCAATGGTGCCTTGACCCAGGTGTGCATCATCTCTGTATATTCTTATAGCAGCTCCTTGTGACAATTCGGTTGAAAGATTTTACCTTTCTTTGCGTCCGGTGGCAGGTTGTTGGGCTCAAATTGAGTTGCATGGGTTGGTTTCTTTTCCATCTCTTTTTCAATTGGCAAGTAATATTCTGCCATCAACATGAAGTATGGTTTATATTGAAGCTCATGGGTGGAGATGTACCTTCAAGGGGCCAGCTAAGCCAAATACGATGATTGTAATATTCGTTCTTCAATCATGGCCATGGCATGTAGCTGTTCTTTGACACGTGCGGAGTGGGTTTTACCAAGTTCTTCCATTGACTTGAGCCATGTAGGTGTAGGAAGTTCAAGTGTTTTGGCCTTCTGTCGTGATGTCCACTTGGTATTCGTTGTGGTTCATAGGCCTCTTCGTATGTTTCTTCCACCCGTATAGAAACAATTTCTTCTTCAGTCAGAATTTCTTGTGGGGAATCTGGCCTAGGAGGCTCGAAGTGAGCTGTAATCTATGCTTGAAGATCAAGTACCTGCACTCGTAAAGTAGTGAGTTCATCAAGAATCTCTGGGGGGTGACTTTAGGAACGGGTTGTGGTTGTTGATCATGTGGCATTAATAGTAGAAGTTTATGATTGTTGATATTCTTCATTGATTTTATCATAATCCTCTAGTAGTTGTGCATGATCTTGTAACAAGATTTGCATGGATTTGGAGGGTACGACTTTAAATCTGCTGGGACTGAGGGGTTCATCAAGTCTATCCAAAGCTGCTTCTAGGTTCTCATGATTCTGTTCCTGGAGTCTGATTCTCCTCTTTAGCAACTACGAAATGGTGTCTTTATAGTCCCATATTGCATGTGAGCATGGCATTTCATATTGTCTAAGCCTGTAAAAGATTCTTGATATCCATGAGTGCTTCTTTAGTCTTTTGTTCACTTTCTAGCTCAAGGGAATGATATGCTTCTCGTAGCTCGTGATGTTGCACATTGAGGGAAGCTTTCTCGATGGTTAAATAATTCAACTACACCTGCACTTGTGTAGTGGTGTGCTACAAATGTTGGTAGCTACTTTCGAAGGATGCAAATTCATCTCTAACTTGGTCCATACAAGAAAACATTTGTTGGAATGCAGTGTTCACAGTGGGTGACAATATCAATGGTGCGGTGAGTGATGATGATGTGAGTGTGGGTGTCAATGCAGTGGGAAGGGGAAAGGGGGATGGGAAGGTGGATGCAGTGGTAACCGTGGAGAAGTGGGATATGCCTAGATGTGGTGGGGAAATAGATGAGGTGAGTGGTGGTGCAGTGGTTGGTGAAATATCCATGTCACTTGATGTGGCATCTAGCGTGGTGACAGTGAATAGTGGTGTAATGGTGGGTGCATGAGTGGATGTGAACACGGGATTTATAAAGGTGGACGAATAAATTATAGATTGAGTCTCATGGATTGCTTAGTGGAGAGGCGAGAATAAAGGGGAGATAGTTGGACGGGGAGGTGACATGGGTGAGAAGGTCATTGGGGGTGGAAATGGGAACATAGGCCTTGAAGGGACGGGAAATGAAGAAAAGGATGGAGTGAGGAATGGGTTGATTGGAATGGTGGTAGCTGTAGGGGGAAGGTTAGGTGGAATGGTTTCAGGAAGAGTTTGGGGTGTTGAGGCAACAATGGCTTCTGCAACAGTACTTGCCATAAACATGGACGGTTGAGGTGAAGTGGGGTGTACTAGGGAAACTGGATGTACGGGAGGTGAAGGAGGAGCATATGATGTGGTGGGGATCTCAACTATGGTTTCAGGGATGAATCGAGCTTCTTTTTCTTGATGCCAAGATTGTGCATCTGTGGGTACACAGATGTACAGACCTGGCTTGGACATTAAACGGATGTGTCGAGGGTCGAACTCTGATGGTGGCTTCCTCTTCAAATAATGAAGTGATTCAGTGGTTCCCACTGCTTTGACTAATTCCTTAAAACCCTGAATGAAAGATTCTTCAAAACCTCTAGTAGCGAGTTCTTGCTCTAGAATTTCTTGACTCTATTCCTCTAATAATTATCTGCACGCCCATACTGCTTACATAGTTTGATATAATTTCTAGATTGCTAGTTTATAAGCAGCAGCTTCAAATGTGTCATCCTCATGGGTACTCGTCTCACCTTGGGCTTTGGTTTGCTGATCTTATTTTGCATTCTAAACACCCTCTTGAGAGTCTTGACTATCTTGACTGGCTTGATCGTTGTTGTCATCATCATCGATCTCTGTTTGCTCTTCTGCCTCTGAGCTAGACACTACCTGTTGTTGGTCAAGAGGCATTGTAGGGTAGCTTGGATGCTCATACTCTTGAGAGGAAAACTATCCTGAAAATTGGAATTTGCTGGGAAACGCATCATGTATTTCAAAATCGAATGTCGGATTAAGGGGTTCTACCTCCAAGTGCAGTATGGGAAAGGTAAAAGCTTCCGCACCAATGGAGGTGGGAGTTTCTCTAGTTCTTGTAGCGGTTGCCTGAGAGGTGGTCTTTGGAGGAGCCACTACACTCATAGTGCCTTCCGTGATAATGGGTCATGAGAGATAGATGTGGATTGGTTGTATGGGAGTGGGGGGTTCCGTGGGAGATTGCTGAGGAGATTGTTGTGGCGATGGGGACTCTGGAACTTGCAAGCATGGGATAGAACCTCTCATGCGCTTGCCTGACCATCCTTTGCTAGCTTTTTTGGCAATTTCGGTGGTTCCCTTAAATCCTTTTAATTCTTCACTGGTCATAGCACGTTCGATGGGCAAATCATAGGCCAAACACATATAGAATATTCTTTTAAGGCACAATAGCTGTCGATGATGTGTTTTCAGTCCCATCTCTACTGAGCTAAATAGATTTGGTCGATAATCCAACTGGCAAGATCTATGGGCTGGGGCCCTATGCATGCAAGATATAAGCCAAACCAGATAGATTTTTTAGGAATGGTAAAATGATCTTGTGCGGGGAACGTGAAATGCTGCATGCAAATGTGCAATGGCTTGGAGAGTTTGGGTGTGATGGCCGAAATATCAGCCCACTTCAAAACATCACCTCGTTTCATAGGCGCCAAAATAAGCCTTTCTGGTTTTGTCAATGTGTGAGTCCCATGGATCTTAAGGGCTTCCGAATGAGATCTTTTGAAAGGTAAAACATCTTGTATGGAGCATCATTCACTAGCGATGGAAGAATAAATGTTCGTGGCAATTCCTTATTCACGGGGGCTTCAAGTGTAGTCACCAAGTAATAGCATCGATAGAAGTCAGATTTTGGTAGAGGATCACTAAAATATTCAATAAAACCAGCTCTAGCCCAAATGTGCCTTAATTCTTCTGAATTCTGAAGCTCTTAAAACTCTCTTCAGAAAAGTTGATATCTGCCCCACTTATTGCCATCAAAGCACAGCATGGCATCATATATTAAACTTACGTCTCCTAAGGGTCCTGCTAAACCTTGGAACCAATGTGAATTGCTATGAACTTTTCTATACGTCCCAACGGAGGGTCATTGATTGGCATTGGTCCTGTGAAACCTTGAAATTCCAGGGGTTGTGAGATACAATAAGATTAAGCCAATAGGTTACCAAAGTTGATGAATGGCATGCTAGGGCTAGCCTTGAAAGGTCCTTCAGTCTACATGATGATCTGAATAGGTGTGTAGATGATCTGCTACAAAAGGATAACACATTAGTATGGAAATTAATTTTGATCCCATTAAAGTGACACCCGATCCCTTTCCATAGCCGATGTGTAACCCGTCTAGCCGAGTGTTGTGAGGTGTTTATGGAATGATTTTACAAAAAATAATGCGGGTCACTAGACACCTACATGCTTTAGATGGTGCATAGATTGCTGTTGGAACTGAAGGACTCACAAGGCAAGGAAGCTTACGAAGGGAGTCAGAGAGAAGAGAAAGTACAAGCAGACAGAGCAGTCAACAACGATCTGGCAAGTAGGCCAATATTTTTTCAGGACACTAACGCATATAAAAGAGGTGGACACACAAGGAGAAGGAGCAAGTAGGGAGTTCCAGGAAATGTATGTCAAAATGTTAATAGAAACCCCTACAAAAATAGTGATTTTCATCACTAAAAACCATTGTAAATACCATTTCATATTTTTGTAGCTCCATTTTGTGCAAGCCAAGGAGTCCTTGAGCTTGAGGAGCTTTAGAAGTACCTACCTGTCAGTTTTCACATTTTTTAGACTTCGTTTGAACCTCCAAATAGGGTAGAGAACCTAATTTTTAACTAGGCCAGACACTAGGTCTGGACACGGCCAAAACCTAGTCAAAAACTATAAATAGAGCTAGAGAGCTCATTTTAGAGGGAGCTTGTAATTGAATTGAACTTGTATGAGCTTTTTTTGAAAGTAATCTAAGAACTCCATTGCTTCTCACTCTTTGTCTTACCGTGTGTGCGCATGTGTGTGTATGTGTGTGCATGTTTGTGTGCCTCTCACTCACGCACATGTGCCTTCACTTGCTCGAGGTCTTCATACCATCCTCTTGTCTTCCCGGATTGACATTAAAGGAGGTGCTACTCATCACTGAGCTACACCAAATTTTGGCACCGTTGCCGGGGATCGAGCTTTGAGGACGAGCGTGTGATGGTAAGACGTAGATTTGAGACGTTGGCGTGTAGGTAATCTCTTCACTCTTCTTATTTTTCTTTTTCTTACCTCATCATCATCGTCACCATCATCATCATCACCATCATCATCATCACCATCTCCCACCTCCATCTCCATCATCGCGAAAATTTTCAGTTTTTTGATTATATCACCTTCTCCACCTCATTTCCCTCATTCCACTTGTGAGAGAGAGCGAGAGAGCAATATTGTGTGCCTTTTTTTTGCATGCTTGTTGAGTTTTCTTGCAGGATCCAGGAGTATCATCCCCTCCAGCACGCTGTGCACGTACGGAAAACTCAGAAACTGTCTATGTGTCGCCGACCTCTGTCGATCGTGGTCGACAGAAAATTCAACCAATTGGTAAAACTAAGTGCACCACTAGGACAAGCACAAAGAGCACAATCCAAATCACTAAACAAAATTGAAAAATTCCATGTTTCTCTGTCAATCGCGACCGACACCATCGATCGCGATCGACAGCCACGATCAACAACATCTGTCAATCGCGACCGACAGACTCTATCAATTGCGACTGACAGACTCTGTCAATCGCGACCGACAGAATCTGTCAATCGCGACCGACTGAATTTCAACGATTGATTGACTTTTTCGCGTAGCCACGAGTCCATCGCGACGAACACAGCCCCGATCGACTGAATTCACGACGAAAAACCCGGAAAACATGTCGATCGTGATTGACACCATCGATCGCGATTGACAGGACCCACGATCGACTCTGTCGATCGCGATTGACGCTGTCGATCGCGATTGATGCTGTCGATCGCGATTGATGCTGTCGATCGCGACCGACAGGCCCCGACGGACACCTCTATCAATCCCGATTGACAGACCTGTCGATCGCGATTGACAGGCTTTTCGGCCAAAAAAATTAGGGTTTTTTTTCAAGATTTGGGGATAGTTTTGGGCATAATTGGTCTAGCAATAGGTGATTTGTGAGGTCCACTCAAGTGTGTCTTGAGAAAAATCCTGTGCATCAACCACCATACCTAGAGGGATCAAAATCAAGGGACATCTGGAATTGTTTGCAATAGAGACAGGGAACATAATTGATGACTAAACTACATGCATGAACATGATCTGTCTGTCAACTGAATCTAAGTCTTGAGCTAATTTTGGGACTTTCACAGGTCCATTGCGAGCAATTGAGAGCATCATAAAGCAAGGGATCAAAAAGAAAGGTTGGAATATTCTCAACTCCCACTGTCAATTCCTAGCTTAGGCTAAGTTCGAGTAGTGCTAGGAGTAGGCAAGGGCGGCGATAGGCATTTATCAAGTTGAAGACTACCTAAACACTCAAGTTCAAGCTAACAACATAATCTTTGTACGATCGAGAACTTTAAAGGAAAGGAACTTAACGTGGAACGATCAACTTCAAGTGCGGAAATACACTCAAGTATACCTGACGACGTGATATTGGACAAGATCATAAGCACGATAATCAACATAAAAAGGAATCAAGTAACTGATACGAAAGAACTCAGCAACGAGGTTGTACTGTGGGCAAAAAGTGGGCTACTTAAATAGGCATATGAACCTTAGATCGGGACGACATCTAGTAAGAGAAAGATAGAGTCTTACGTCTTCAGAGGCTAGCGTTAATCATACTGCTAGGTCTTGGGCCCAGCAGTTGAGCCACCGCTCGCATTACCGTAGCTCTGAGACAAGTGAATCAGAGATGTCTCAAGGCATAGACAGACCTACAGGAAGTTCAGGAGTGCCATATCTGTATAGGGTGGAAGGCCCCTACAAGACGCAGTTGGAATACATTAGGACCAACCGATTAGGTGCTAGCATCTATGAGGATGGCCTAGGAAGATCTGTGGTCCAGATTAAAAACCCGGACCAGTCCATTAGACTAGAACGCCCAACTGTCAAGTTTGAAAAGGGAGCCTACCTGGACAAAGAAGGAACCATATACGTAGTCACCAGTCCCCCTGATAGGACAGATGAATTTGGAAATGTGATCCCAAAAACGGACATAGGTGACCTAGAGCAAGGAAACATGGGTTCCATAATCTAGGGCTTCTTGTTCTAAACTTTTTTGTCTGGCTAGTGTCATATCTTGAGGGAATGTTTTTGTCCTCAGGAAGGATACTAGTGGTTCACTCCAATCTGGCACTATGGACACTTGATAAAGCGTGGCATGTTCCACAGGTGGTTTAGTGCAGCAGATTGGGCATTCCTTGCACAACTTTTGGACATCAGCTTCCATAGTCGGCCAATGCACTCCGAGTCTCCTTAGTGTCTGTAGGGTTCGTTGCTTTGAGAAGTGTTGCTCTAATGCACCTAGATGTGCTAATTGCAACCATTTAGCATGCTCATTCTCTTCTACACAACAAGCCAAGATCCCTTGATTTGTGTGCTTGTACATACTTCCTGCCATAATGTGATACTTTTGGGCTTTTACTACCTCTTTATCCTGTGTGTTTATTACTGGGTGGTTAGGTCCGTACATCAATACTGGCACTAATGGCTTAGCCCACTGTGGCACCACTTCCAAATTAAACAAGTAAGCATCAGGAAGGTCATCTGACACTCCTTGTGGGGCTTCTCCAGATGTGAGCCTAGAGAGATGATCTGCTCTCAAGTGAGTCTTCCCTTTCCTTACCACAACCGCGAAATCATATTCCATTAGCAAGAGAAACCATCTTACTAATCTTCCTGTATTGCATGGCTTGTTTACGAGATATAGCAATGCCTGATGGTCGGTAAAAAATTTAAACTTATTTGCAAGCAAATAATGTCTAAACGTTTTAATTGCATATACCATGCCTAATCCTTCTCTCTCCGTAGTGGTATAATTTCGTTCAGCTGCGTTCAATTGTCTACTAGCATAGGCAATTGGAAGTTCCATATTACCTTCACCGGTAGGCTGTGCGAGTACACACCCAATGGCATAATTGGATGCATCAACATGAACATGGAAAGGCGTATTCCAATCTGGTGTGGTCAAGATTGGTGCTGAACATAATCGTCGTTTAAGCTCATTGAAGGAATTCTCACAATCGTCAGTCCACTCAAAGTTAGTCAAAAGTCCATATAGAGGCTTAGCTATGATGGCATACATGTGTATAAACCGTCGGTAATAACCACAATGCCCCATGAAAGCGTGGTAACCCATACAAGCGTGGTAAAGATGGTTACCTAAGATTATGTGTCCACGAGAGTGAATATCTTAAGATCTTGGAAACTGCTCACCATGGTGTAGCAGGAGGGCATTTTGGAGCAGATTGAGTGATTAAAGCGATTCTATTTGCAGGCTTGTGGTGGTCGACCCTTCACATGGATGCACATACCTATGTGAAGAGGTGTGATGTGTGGCAGAGAACTCAGTATCCTATACGCAAAGATGAGATGCCACTGAAACCTATGATGGGTGGATGTGCATTCTCTAAGTGGGGAATAGACTTTGTAGGTCCTATTAATCCTCCAGCTAAGGGATCACATGCTGAGTATATCATCGTGGCCACAGACTATCTAACTAAGTGGGTAGAGGTAAAAGCGACGACAAAGAATGATGCTCAGACCACTGCTAAGTTCCTATTTGAGAATGTGTTCACAAGATACGGGCTCCCTATAGAGCTAGTAAGTGATAGAGGGACTCACTTCTTGGATGAGGTTATTGAAAATCTGCTCCAAGAATTCTTGGTAGCTCATAAGAAGTCTGCCCCCTACCACCCACAAGCTAATGGGCAAGCCGAAAGCACAAACAATATTCTGTGAAATGTGTTGACCAAATTAGTGAATAATAAACGCTTTGATTGGGACAAACAGCTACACCATGCTGTTTGGGCATACTGAGTCGCCTACAAAATGGTACTCCAAGCCACCCCCTTTTAGATGGTATTCGACCAAAATGCAGTGCTACCGTTGGACTTCTTAATACCTACATTGAAAGTAGCACAAGAGCATGAATGGACGGGTCATGAACTCTCCTCTAGACTTTTTGACCTTGAACGGTTAGGAGAAACAAGACTGAGGGTGGCTGCAGGGATATATGCAGCTAAGAAACGACAGAAGGCATATTTTGATGCCCACGTTAAGGATAAAGGTTTGAAGGCAGGCGACCTAGTACTAGTATACACGTTGAAACAACATGCGAGAAAACTAGAGAAGAGAGGCTACAAACCCATGATCATTAATAGAATCTCAACAAGTGGAGCAGTGCAACTAGCCACATTAGAAGGCGATGTTCTCCCGAGCTACATAAGTGGATGCAGGGTCAAGTTATATCAGGAACCTCTCACAGAGGAAATGCTAAGTCGACTCAATACTGCTAAGAAACGTAAAGAAGAAGAAAAGCGAATTCGAGAAGAAGCTCAAGCAGAAGCTTTAGAGCGCATACGAAGAATGAAATTAAGAAGACAAGGCAGAGAGCAACCTAGGCCAGATGCATATGCAGATCAAGGATATCATGTGGCTATGTGTGAAGTTTCAGATATCAGCTCTCATAGGATAACTGATCGACGTCCTTTTATAACCTTAGAGACAGGACAAGGAAAGGGTGCAAGGGCTGTAAGAGTCTTGATTGACTCAGGTGCAGCCACTAGTGCTGTTAAACTATCATACTGTCAAAAGTTGAAATTAGCCATCAATCCTATAGAAGCCTATCTCATAGGATTGGGAGGTGTGGAAACCCCTTGCATGGGCGAGGTGGAACTTCCCCTCTATATTCAAGACGAAGCAATGACAGTCAAAGTACTAGTGTGTCAAGATGAGGACCTCACTGAGCCTCTTGTCTTGGGTTCAGGTATGGGTAAATCATAGTCGAATTACAGTTGAATTGGAAAATGAGGCACTCAAGGAACTAAGTAAGCCACGAACTCGTGGTCCTTCCAGGGGTGCACATGAAGTTGACAATGCTATTCTTGTCCAAAACTATATGATGCAGAACGAGGATTGTCTCAACAACGGAGTCAAGGATAAGACGGCACTCCCTTCTGTCCCAAAGACCAGAGGGATGCAGCAAGCAAAGGCAGATCAAATACAGGAGGAGCAGCGCACAACCTATATTGGAGGCCAGAAACACGTGCGAAGCAGAATGTCTTAGCCATCGAAACGAGTGTGGGTGCGGAAAGGTGAACACCCTGTTGCGACCATGCCAACCCCACGGCCGAAACCTCTTATTAGTAATCAACAACACGATACTAATAATAAGTCTTTCATAAATTCTTCTGCGAAAGTAAAGTCTATTTGGGTACCCAAGAAGTCGATGAAGGCCAGCCCACAATCACGACGGTGCCTAAGGCTTGCTTGCGGGCTCAAATAGCTACACCGAGGCCACACCCGGTACAACACGTTTCACTCACTCAAACATCCGATGCCCATTCTTACACATCACGCACAAACACATATTCTTCCATGAGCACAAGTAGAATCACTCGTAAATGGGCCCCAAAGAAGCCTCATTTCCAAGCCGATACTCCTAACAAACTCTCCAGAGTCTCCAGAAAGTCAAGATCAAAACCCATCCATTGCAATTGGCAACCTAAAACTTGTAATAAACCCCCGGACCCCAGTTGTAAATCCATGCCTACCTACTAACTACGTCACTCTCACACTATATCATTCCACCTAGCTCCTGGGTCTACCCAATCCCTAACTACACACACAAGCATCGAACACTTAATAACCCCCTAATCTCTCCCGAACCTCATGTTAATGTTGTAATGGGGACAAAAACGGTTCTATCTTGTCCTTTACAATGTTAACACATGTTTTTATATTCTCACAGAATCAGGAGGCAAGAAGTAACATGGCAGATACGGCAGGAACTAGCTCCCAGGCAGGCACCAGCCCCCAAGTCGTGGACATTGAAAGTCTTCCCGTTGAGGAGGAATTGAAGAAACGCCCAGTGGCATTGAGGGCATTACACGCCATACCGGTTCAGAATCCTCCACAGGGGCACACAATGCCGGTCAGCAAAAACTCACATTGGTTCAGTGATGTGGCAGGACCCCTGGGTGAAGGCACTTACATGTGGGAGGCCGAGATAGAATTCAATGGGCGCTGGGGCAGATATCACTTTTTCACCAGGGAATTTGAGAGACTGCAGAATAATGAAGGACTGAAACCTATATGGAAGAAGGCGGGACTCTACGATTACTTCAAATTCCAATTGCCAAAGCTGGATTTTCTAAGGTGCTCTTATTTGATTAGCACCCTCACTCCGAGCAAAGACAAAAAGGGATACAACTCCTTTGTCCTCCCATCTCTCACAAGGGGCAATGAACTGAAGCGTTTCAGGTTGACTATCAATTTGGTAAGGGAAGCTCTAGACATGAAAGGTATGCACATTCCTACGGAGAAAGAGACTATGGTCCCCGACAATATGAAGAACAGGAATCTGACGAAATTAAAGGACATGGTGGCAATGACACCTACAATTGCCATTCACTTGCAAATGATCATGCAACATTTTGCATTTCCCGCTCAAGAGAGGTTCACAATGCCACCTAAGAAGATATGGTTTAGTCTATACTTGGCTGATGCCTTTGATTTGACAATCAACATGCCCCACTAGATTATCGACCAAATCCACTTGGCTCATCGAAGGTGGTATAAGAAACAAAAGGCTGTACTGTATGGATGTTGTGCCCTCACCAGGATTGTGTATAGATGTCTGGCGTATGATGTGCCAGTGCAAAGGGCACTCATTTGGACCAGGGTACAGGAGTTTCAACACAGATTGTCCACCGCAGGGCCACCCTCCAAGAAAATGAGAGGCGCCGTTCAGATGCCCTGTGCACAAGCCCACGGTGCGACACTGACACCAGAGACAACTCCACGACTCTCGAGGTGGGTACAACCCTTTACTATCAGATTACCAAGACACAACACTGAGGGACCAAATCTAGTGTTTCCACCTGTACCAACCGACCTAGAGTTACCTCATGGATTCACTTTAGAAGACCTGACTGATGAGGAGGTAGCTAGAATCATCGAGGCTGTGAATGCGGAAGTCGAGGCAGAGCAAGCTAGTGGACAACAAACTGCCACAGACCAACCTCATCCCAGACAACCACACATCGTCGAAGTGGAGGGTGAAGAAGAAGAAGAACAAGAGGAGGAAAATGATGGACAATCTGAGGAAGAAGAGCAGGAATATGATCAGGAAGCTCTGCAGGTACTTGAAGGTGCTCCAGCTTATACAAAGGCATTGAAAAAGCTTTATGATACCATGAACAGAGTTCAAGAGCAACATAGACTGTCCCTAGCAGTAGGCAAAGCCCTCATGAATCAAATCCTTGAGGAGGAAGGCGTAGACGAGCAATACCGCGCCACTCTTGACATGATATCTGATGCTTTAGGAGTACCTGAGATAGTTCATACCGACCTTGCACAATCACAAAGAACGGAGCGACGATATGGCAGATGCCCCCCTCGATCAGGAAAGCAGATGAATGTATTAGTATCAGAACCACAAGGCAGATCCACAACCACGAGCACTGCACACACCGTTCATGAGACTGAGGAAACCCATATATCAAGTGCACCTCCATCACCCCCTTTGCCACCCCTGCCTCCAACTCCACCACATTCACCTCCCACTACCAATGTAACCACTACTGTCACCGCCTCCGAGTCCACTACCCATACCGAAGCTCAGACCGTCAGTCAACCCACACCACCCACACACCCTATCTCCACCTCTCTTGTCTATACGACCACTGAAACAGTAATTCTAACTGCAGCCACAGAAAATCTCACCCCCCCGATCACACTTCCGGGCAGTTCGTATTCACAATTGCACACACCACTGTACACTTTCACCACTATCACCGCACCCACAATTCCAATATTCACAATCACTCCCACTACTGCATCCACTGTTGATTTTATGGACATATCACCCACCTCCGCACCTCTCCCTCCCCCCATACACCCACCATCTCCCATTCCCCCACCTCCCACTTCACCATTTTCTAGCACCGCATCCACACTTCCATTCCCCTTCCCCTTTCCCTTCCCTTCTGCATTCAACACCCTTCCCGCATCCACCCCTATTAATAATGTATTTAATAATATGTATCAGTGTATGTCGCAACTACAACAACACTACCAGCATCTTGATAACCAACATACGCGACTCTTTCGAAGCCATGAAGAACTTCAAGTACAATTCATTGCTCTCGAAAGGGAAAAGCGGCTACTACAACAACAGTACACCACTTTACAGGAACAACATGAACAGTTAGTAGCCAATCCACCCCAGTCAGATGCAGAAGAAAGGCAACATATGGATGATTTGCTACACTCCCAGATAACGGAGAATCTCAAGCTTAGACGCAACCTGGCCCTCCTACGAAAACACATGTCTACAGCATCGAAGAGAATAAACGGTTGCAGAAACAGAATGAAGAAAACTTGGAAGCAGCAATGGAGGGTTCCCTGCAGGAAATCAACCCAGAGAAATTCAAGGCCATTCCCTCAGAGAATATGCAAATTGTGTTAGAAACCCATGCCCACCTCTTGGAGGCCCATGTAGCATTGGAACGAGAAAGAGATGACCTACTTAAGCAACTGGCAACTCAGCAGGAGTCACCAAGCAAAGTCACTGCCGCAGACGACACATCTGAAGAAGTCACAAAACTCAGAGCAGAACTCGAAGAATTACGCAGTAAAGTCATGCAATACGAGCGTCAACCCTCTCCCCTTGTAGAGCCCGAGCCTGAGGACTTAGTGCCAATTGAAATCGAGGAAACCTTCGAAGATCCATACGTTCTCATGCCTGCACCAGGGGGCAAGCAAACAGAAGAGGGCATGGACACCATTGAGATAGAGGCTCCTGAATGGATGTAGAGGTTAGAGAAAGTGGCCACAACCCATGATGATAGAGTGGCAGTTCAGATAGCGTCAATGTCACGTTTGGAAAAGGTAGTTATAAAATTGGAGTACTTTCGAAACCTCTCCCATCATAGGTGGATCGGCACATCCGACGATTTGTATGTTCCTTTCTGTGTCTTAGTGGCGGACTACAATGCCGAAATCAAGCACCACACCTCAAAAGAACCAACCTCGGCTACACAGTTTGCACCGGACGACATCCCAGCAGGTGCCAAGCAGGGCAATATACATCAACCAACGTGGAGGATTCGTCTACTGGAAACCTACCCAGAGATGGTAAGAACATGGAATAACATGCCTTTGTACATCAAATACAACCCATGCTATTACCCTGTATTTCAAAGAAGGTCATGGTCGGAATACACAAAAACTATGCTGACAACCAAAGGATGCGAGAAATGGCTCAATTATGTCTACTTAGCACCACCAAAAGGCCAACCTACCATAGGATATATGATCTCTACGATTCGGCATTGGGGGTTCAGGTTTAAAAATGTACCAGATGTCATGGCCCAAATGTGCCTTAAAATTTTTGAACTCATGTTGGTCACCTTCAAGACTTTCAAGAATGTCAAGGAACCTCATCTGTCAGCTCTTGGATTTAATGAAGGTAATCAGGACCTTGTCTACGACATGAGCGTAACATCATCTATTAATGTTGTATATGCATGGCACGCGCGTATCAAGTATCTACCAGCTTGCTTCAAACAGACGTTTGAAGAAATGTTTGTCACGGGATTCTGGGAATATCATTCAGAGATATTCATTCCCAGACCATCACATTTATTGCAGTTGTTTGCAGTGGAACAAGCTCTCCATTCAGAAAAGTTACGTATACCACATCCAGAGGTTCCCGGGCCGGTAGATTGGGATGCTCTACTCACGGACTTGGCCAAAGGGTTGCGGATTGCAGAACATCACTTAGCACAAGACGTTGTTGAGTACTACATCCAACGACCCACCAAACAAGGGTCTGTCAGGGACGACAGACGCGAGAGGGGGGGGTGTTGGAACTGAAGGACTCACAAGGCAAGGAAGCTTACGAAGGGAGTTAGAGAGAAGAGAAAAAACAAGCAGACAGAGCAGTCAACGACGATCTGGCAAGTAGGCCAATATTTTTCAGGACACTAACACATATAAAATAGGTGGACACACAAGGAGAAGGAGCAAGTAGGGAGTTCCAGGAAATGTATGTCAAAATGTTAATAGAAACCCCTACAAAAATAGTGATTTTCATCACAAAAAACCATTGTAAATACCATTTCATATTTTTGTAGCTCCATTTTGTGCAAGCCAAGGATTCCTTGAGCTTGAGGAGCTTTAGAAGTACCTACCTCTCAGTTTTCACATTTTTTAGACTTCGTTTGAACCTCCAAATAGGGTAGAGAACCTAATTTTTAACTAGGCCAGACACTAGGTCTGGACACGGCCAAAACCTAGTCAAAAACTATAAATAGAGCTAGAGAGCTCATTTTAGAGGGAGCTTGTAATTGAATTGAACTTGTATGAGATTTTTTTGAAAGTAATCTAAGAACTCCATTGCTTCTCACTCTTTGTCTTACCGTGTGTGCGCGTGTGTGTGTATGTGTGTGCATGTTTGTGTGCCTCTCACTCACGCACATGTGCCTTCACTTGCTCGAGGTCTTCATACCATCCTCTTGTCTTCCCGGATTGACATTAAAGGAGGTGCTACTCATCACTGAGCTACAATTGCTTTTGATGAAATTTTATTATGCGTGATGGTGGGTTAGTGTGGGTGAATTTGTACAAGGTTTAGTTGTGAGTGAATTATTACAAGGATGAAGGTTAGTCGGGATAGGTGTTATGCAAGATAAAAGATCATGTGAAGGATTCTGGACACATTTCAACATCCATTTCTTGAGAGTTGATGAGTGGGTGGTATTCTTTTGTTGAGGTACAAAAAGTGAATTGACTATTGGTGATGTCAATGGGTGAAGTGATTTCAAAGGGGCATATATTACATGGCTTGGATTTTGAGCTATAACACAATTCTTGGGAACCCAGATCTACATGGGTGTGAGTTGATTCGTTAAATACTTCGTGGCAATCCAGATCTATCTTGTCCTCATCGATGGAACATAAGGTCAAGGATTGGTTGGATAGTGACTTTGCTCGGACTGCTTCCATCTTTGTGTCTTTTGGTAAGGTCATCGGTTTGGGTTCCATAATTGTGGTTGACTCTTTTGTGATTGAGGGTGAGAGTTCTAGTTGACACTCTGTGATTGAAGTGAGGCATTCTGTACCACAGATCTAGGCAAGTCCGCGTGAAGTGTGGAAGAAGGGACACAAGATGCTATTGTCCCCATTTTTCTACTCACAAAAGACCCGAGAAAGATCTCTTAACAATCTCCTGATTGGCAATAATCCATCACCACGCTCTCATGGGTCTTTGGATGGAGTGCTCTTGGCCGATGGATTTGTCCAAAGGTCTTTTGATCCCCCTTTGCAATCATTTCATAAGATCTAGGGCCACATTCCTTAGGCAGAGTGTTGTTAGGGAAGTCAAGCGGTATCACTCGTTGTTGGTCTAAAGTCATGATCTGCAAGGAGCCTTGTCTAAAATTTAGGTCCATTGACTGATCGTATAGACAATCTTGGCCAAGGATTAGGGGTTCTATCAGGTCATCATCATGGCACACTAGGAGCTTCATAGTCATGGTCACTTCGTGTATGAGGATAGGAAGGTCCATCTCACCCATGCAAGGGGTTTCCATGCCTCCTAGCCCTATGAGGTATGCCTCAATTGGCCGCATTTCAATTCTTGAATCCTTATAGTGAGACCATCTAATTGCACTAGTTGCAGCACCTGAATCAATTAAAGCCCTAAGCTCATGGAGAGTGTTGCTACGTTCTATCATGACTGTAATGAATGGTCTTCTATCCACTATACTAGGATGAGCAGTTGAATTTACTTGACACATGGCCATGGGCTATCTAGATGTTTCTTCCAGATGGTTGTAATGTCCTCTCCCGAGTCCTTGTCTTCTTAGCTTCATGCGCTTAATGCGTTCTAGAGCTTCTTCTTGAGCTTCCACGCGTATTCTCTTTTCTTCCTCCTTATGCTTCTTTGCCAAGATGATTCATCTAAGCATATCCTCAGTAAGAGGTTCCTGATATAGCTTCACTCTATAGCCACTAATGTAATTATGTATTATCTCTCCTTCTAGGGTGGCTAATTGTACTACTCCACTTGTCGATAGTCTGTTAATAATCATAGGTCCATAAACTCACTTTTCTAGTTTCTGTGCATGTGCTTTCAATGTACACACTAGGACTAAGTCACCTTCTTTTAAGCATTTGTCTTTCACGTGTGCATCAAAATAGGCTTTCTATCGCTTCTTTGCTGCATATATGCCTGTTGTTACTTTCAATCTAGTTTGTCCTAATTGTTCCAAGTCCATTATTCTGGATGATAACTCATGGCCAGTCCATTGATGTTCTTGTGAAACCTTAAGGGTGGGTATCAAAAATTCTTAAGGAAAGCACAATGTTTTGATAAAAAACCATCTGAAAGGGAGTCGCATTGAGTACTGTCTTGTAGGCCACTCAATATGCCCAAACAACATGGTGTAACAGTTTGTCACAATCCGAACATTTGTTGTTCATGTTGGAGTTAGACGTCTGCGGAAGCACGCGAACAACACAAGGAAGAAGAAGAAGCTTGGAGCACAACACACAAGACTGAATGTATTACTAGAGAATGTACAAAGATAAGTAGCCCATTAGGGCAATAGGCGTATATACAAGCCGGGGGAAAAAAACCTCCTAAAGAGGGAAAAAAGTGCCCCGGCAGTCCTAGAGTGTTCACACACATCACTACCTAAATATATCAACAAATCCCCCCTGGGAGTGATGCGGTGAACAAGGAGCTGGCACTCATGTATAAGGAAGTGCCAAGCTATGTGGAAATCACTCCACAAAAGGAAGTAAGCCCAAAGCTTTGCGGAAAGCTTCAAACTTCTCCCTAGGCAGAGCCTTCGTGAAAAGGTCTGCAATGTTCTCCTGCGTGGGCACATATGCCAAGCTGATCTCCCCAGCAAAGAACCTCTCCCTAACATAGTGATAATGCACCTCAATGTGCTTAGTGCGAGCATGGAACACAGGGTTCCTCGCAACTGCCAATGCGCTCTGACTGTCAGTGAAGATGGTGGTGGCAGAAGACTGGCCAACACCCAAATCAGCCATAAGGCGTCTGAGCCACACACACTCAACAGTCGCTGTGAAAGCTGCCCTATACTCAGCCTCACAACTGGAAGTGGCCACAGTAGGCTGCTTCTTGCTCAACCAAGATATACATGAGCTACCAAGCATGAAGCAAAAACCACTGGTGGACACACGAGTGTCATAGCAACTAGCCCAATCTGAGTCAGAAAAAGCATGCAAATCTGGCGGTAGTGATCCCCCCTTGGGATAAAACAACCCAAGTAGCCGAGTACCACTCAAGTAGCGAAAGATGCGCTTAACCGCTTTCCAATGCGTGACTCCTGGGCAATGCATAAACCTGCTCATCTGTGAGACAGCAAACTGAATATCTGGCCGAGTAATGCATAAGTAAATCAAGCATCCAACAGCCTGCTGATAGAGAACAGCATCAAATGCATCTCCAGCATCATGAAGACTCAATCGTAAACCTGTCTCCATAGGAGTGGCAATAGGCTTACAGTCTTCAAGGCCAAAACGCTGCAATAATGTGTCAATATATTTCATTTGACACAAAGCCATTCCACCATCAACATGCATAAACTGAATGCCCAAATAGTGATGCAAATGCCCCAAATCAGACATCTCAAATGAGGCATGCAAATCAGCCTTAAAATCAGCAATATGTGTCTCAATAGGACCAGTGAGCAGATGTCATCAACATAGACAACAATGATCAGAAGCACATCATTAGCACGCTTAACATATAAGGTGCTTTCAGTTGGACTATTCTCAAAACCATGTGCAATCAGATAGGCATGTATCTTCTCATACCAAGCACGTGGTGCTTGCTTTAAACCATATAATGCCTTCTTTAACCTGCAAACCTGGTTTTCATGCCCTTTCTGCACAAAGCCACGGGGCTGAAAAACATACACTTCTTCATGCAAGTCACCATTCAGAAATGCTGTTTTAATGTCTAACTGATGTACATTCCAACCATGATGGGCTGCAAGTGCACAAATGCTGCGAACAGTAGTCATACGGCATGTAGGTGCAAAGGTCTCATCAAAATCAATGCCTCTTTCCTGTGCATAACCCTTTGCAACAAGCCTAGCCTTATACCTGTCAACTGTACCATCAGGTTTACGCTTCAGCTTGTATACCCACTTAGTGCCAATGGCCTTCTTGCCAGGAGGCAAGTCACATAAAGACCATGTACCATTCTTCATTATAGCATCATATTCAGATTGCATAGCAGCCATCCAATTTTCTGAATTTTGTGCTTCATCAAAAGAAACAGGCTCATTCTCATCACAGAGACTAGATGCAGCCATAGCATAGCAATCTGATGCAAAGGAGGCACTATGAGAGCCTGAACGAGTACGATATGATAAAGGTGTATCTAATTTGCTGTCACGCAAAGTCTGCACCAGCCATTTTGGCATAGTTTTTGCCTGCTCAATATCAGCTCTCTCATCAACAAGTGCATCATGTAAATCTGCATCAGAAATGGAATGATCTGCATCATCATATGAAACCTGCAAAGGCTGAGAAGTTGCCTCATTAGGACCAGCACTAGCCTGTCCACCTGTAAAAAGAGGCATCAAAGTATCATACATGTCTTTGGAGCTAACAGATGTCTCCTTAGTACATGAAAGCAATGGCTGAATAGCATCTTCCACAAAGACAACATCACGGCTAACCAGAATGCGTTTAGTCTGTGGATGATACAGACGATAGCCTTTACTTTCAGAATTGTACCCAACAAAAATACATTTTACTGCCTTATCATCCAATTTTCTACGATGTTGTTCAGGCACTAATGCATATGCCAAACAACCAAAAACACGCAGATGAGCAACAGATGGCTTGCGGTCATGCCAAGCCTCATATGGAGTGATAGACTGCAATGCTTTAGTGGGACACCTGTTCAGTACATATGCTGCACACATGACAGCCTCAAGCCAGAAACTATGTGGTAAAGCCTGACTTTTGACCATGCACCTCGCCATCTCCATGAGTGACGTGTTCTTTCGTTCAGCAACTCCATTCTGTTGAGGTGTATACGGCACTATACACTGGTGTTTTATCCCACGTTCAGCCAGAAATGCATTAAAATCTGAAGACATATATTCCCCCCCTCGATCAGAACGGAGGGTGCCCATTTTACATGCTGACAAATTTTCAGCCAAAACCAAAAACTGTTTGAAGCACATGAACACTTCGGACTTTTCTTTCAGTGGATATACCCATGCATGCCTGGAAAAATCATCAATGAAAGTCACGAAGTAAAGGTAATTTCCAAAAGAGGGTGTCTGCATAGGACCACAGACATCACTATGTACAAGCTGTAATTTCTGCGTAGCCCGAACTGAACCATCTTTTGGAAAGGAAGAACGCTGCATTTTGCCCAAAATACAGCCTTCACAAACATGTTTTCCAGGTGCCTCAAGTTTGGGCAAAGAGGACACCATTTCAGATTTCTGCAGGCGTAACAAACTAGCAAAGTTCAGATGACCAAAGCGTGCATGCCAAAGCTTTGCATCTGACATAGCCTGAGAATCATGAACTGCACATGTCGAATCATTCACAGATCTTTCATAGTCTATGAGCTTATACAGCCCACGACATAAAATGCCAGAAGCAATAATCACATCGCCATTTGAGAGATCATGGACTGTACACCTGTCATCAACAAATTTCACAACCAAGCCAATCTTGGCTAATGCAGAAACTGATAACAGATTCTTTTTTATCCCTGGCACAAATAAAGCATCTGACAAAGTGAAAGAACTACCATCAGCAGTAGTCAGAATGATCTTACCAACTCCCATAACAGGATAAGCGGAGTTATTGGCGCATGTGACAGTATTCCCTGTAGGAGCAGGCTCAAGTGAAGAGAAGAAACTGCGCTGCGAGGTAATATGTTTGGTCGCCCCACTGTCAAAGTACCAAACATCTGAGTCTACTGCAGACATGCACTGATCATGAGAAGATGGGTCAAAACTGCAGACAGTAGTAAACGCCCATTCTTCTTCCTGCACAAGATTTGCAGACTCTGTTTTTGGTGTAGAGGCCTCTGCAACAACCATTCCAGCCTCTTTCTTCTTTGCCTCTTTAGCAGCCAGTTTTGGACAGTTCTTTATAATATGATCATTTCCTTTACAGTACTTGCAGAACAATTTCTGCTTTTCTGATTTCTTTTCATCTTTATCCTCGTTCTTCGATTGTGCAGCGTTTGCAGATTTCTGCTTACTAGTAGAAGAGCTCCATTTTCCTTTGCCCTTCTGACTAGCCAGGAAAGCTTGATCTGCAACACGCATAATGGACCTGTTCTGCCTGGACTGATCTTCCTGCAACAGAACAGAGACTAATTCCTCAAATGACAAGGCATTCGGATTTCCTTTCATCATCAACCGAAGAGTAGAGGCAAAACTCTGATATGAATCAGGAAGACCATTCAGAACGGTCTGCACAAGTGAGCTATCTGGTATAACCTCATCAGCAGAAATCAATTGTTCCTTCAGGTCTTTGATCTTTGTAAGAAAACTGTCCATAGAATCACCTTCATTCATGTGCTCACTCTCCAACTGTTTTCGGAGGTAAGCAACACGAGCCTCATTCCTAGCCTGGTACAAAGTGGTAAGTGTATCCCAAGCATCCTTTGCTGTTCTGCAAGAGCGAATGTGAGGAATAATGGCACGTTTGACAGACAAGGCTATCAATGCATGTGCCTGGGCATCTCTGCCATCCCAACGAATCTGCTCTGCAGTAGGTGCAATAGAAACAGCAGCACGAACAGGAATCTGCGGAATATCATCTTCGACACCATCTTCATCAGCTCCAACACCTGTATTTGCAGTACTTGTCGTTACAGGTGTAACAGGACGTCTTTCAACACCCTGCACAATGTTCCACAATCCTTTTGCAACCAGTACATGTCGCATCATATAAGCCCATAATGGGTAGTTGGTACCATCCAACTTATCCTCAACAGCCAACATACGGAATACATCACTGCTTTCAGCCATGGCCGGTGACTAAAATACCTTGATGCAGAAAATTGACTGTATCTCAAAAAGTTGAACAGAACTGCCCAGACGAGTTCTGCTAGACCTGTAGCAGACTTCGAGACGCTTAAACTGGCGAACAGAAACTGGTATATACCTTTGGCACAAAAGGATGAAATAGCCTGCACAAGCGCTGCGATAGTGCGTTCGGAGGCCGAAACGAGCTCAGATCGCGATTTCGGCACCACAAAGCGAAGCCGTTTTGATCTCGTAAACACCCTGACTATGCTCACCAAATTTCGTGCGAATCTGAGACTGCAAACGGAGGAGTGTCGACGGCACCCTAGAAGAAGCGACGACCTGCTCTGATACCAATTGTTGGAGTTAGACGTTTGCGGAAGCACGCGAACAGCACAAGGAAGAAGAAGAAGCTTGGAGCACAACACACAAGACTGAATGTATTACTAGAGAATGTACAAAGATAAGTAGCCCATTAGGGCAATAGGCGTATATACAAGCCGGGGGAAAAAAACCTCCTAAAGAGGGAAAAAAGTGCCCCGGCAGTCCTAGAGTGTTCACACACATCACTACCTAAATATATCAATAGTTCACAAGTTTCTTTAGTATGTTACAAGGGATCTTGTTAGTATTTTCTGCTTGACCATTGATCTGAGGATTATATGGTGAAGATTTCTTATGAATCACCAATCTTGTAACAAATATTCAATGACTTGGTTTAGAAAGTGAGCTCCTCAATCGCTCACTAACTCTATAGGCAATCCATATCTTATAAAGACATTTTCAAATAAGAATTCTATAGTCATGTGTGCATCATTCTTTTTGGTCGCCTTCGCTTCTACCCATTTGGTAAGATAATGTGTCACAACTATAATGTGCTCTGCATGAGTACCTTTTGTAGGTGGGTTAATGGGTCCTACAAAATCTATACCCCACTTAGAGAATGCATGTCCTCCCATCATGGGTTTCAGTGGCATTTCAACTCTGTGAGTAGGAAACTGAGTCCTTTCGCACACATCACATCTCTTAACATAGGTATGTGCATCCATGTGAAGAGTGGGCCACCATAATCCTACAAATAGTGTGGCTTTGATTATCTTGTCAAGGCCAAAATGACCTCCTGCAACACCTTGGTGTGGAGTCTCTATATGGTCAAGTAATCGCTCTCATGAACACATTGTCTTAGGTATCTATTGTATCCACGTTTGTACAAATTATCACCAATAAGTGAGTAGTCTGTAGCTTCCTGCTCTAGACTTCGTTGTCGTGCTAAAATCATTCTTTGAGGGGATGTTTTTGTCCTCAAGTATGTTACCAATGTTACACTCCATTTTGGTGTGAGAGACACATGATACAAAGTGGCATGTTCCACTGGGGGTTTTTGACAACAAACTGGGCATTCTTTACACAGCTTATAGACATCTGCTTCCATAGAAGGCTAATATACTCCTATTCTATATAGAGTCTGCAATGTACGATGTTTCAAATGATGTTGCTTTAATGCACCTACATATGCTAGTTGCAACCAATTCTCGTATTCTGATTCGTCTACACAAACAAGAATTCGATTTTCATGTTTGTATATACTTCGTGCAAGTATCAAGTATCTTTGAGACTTGGTAATCTCTCCTTCTCTGATCCAAATCCTAGGATTCTTGGGTCCAAATGTGAGAAAGGGATGATAGGCTTAGCCCATTTTGGTACTATTTCGAGGTTAAACAGGTATGTGTCTAACAGTTCGTCCACTATGCCTTGAGGAGCTTCTCCCATAGTTAAGCTTGAGAGCTGGTCAGCTCTAAGGTGGGCATTTCCCTTCCTAACTATTACTTCAAAGTCGTATTCCATGAGTAATAGAAACTAGCGTATCAGTCATTCGGAGTTACAAGGCTTATTGACTAAGTTCAACAATGCCTGATGATCCGTGAAGAACTTGAACTTATTCCCTAACAAGTAATGCCTGAATTTCTTTACCGCATAAATCATTCCTAATCCTTCACATTCTGTAGTGCTGTAATTTCTTTCTGTTGCATTCAATTTTCTACTCACGTAAGCTATAGGGAGATCTATATTGTCTTCATTCGCAGGTTGTGCCAACACACATCCTATGGTGTAGTTGGATGCATCCACATGTACATGGAATGGCTTACTCCAATCCGATGTTGTTAATATTGGCATTGAACACAAGCGTCATTTAAGTTCATTGAATGAATTCTCACATTCATCCATCCATTCCAACTTGGTCAAAAGACAGTATAAAGGCTTACTTTTGATAGCGTACATGTGTATAAATCCTCAATAATAACCACAATGGCCCATGAAAGCCTGCACTTCTTTTAAATTTTTTCACCTAGGTAGGTTAGCAATCACTTTCACCTTTTCTTTGTCCGTAGAGATCCCATTTTTTGACACAATATGTCCTAGAATTTTGCCTTGCTTGACCATGAAAACACACTTTTCTAGGTTCAGACAAACTTGATATTCTTGACATTTGTCAAATACTTGCCTTAATTCAATATGAGTCCACCTCATGTTCTAATGTGCATATATATCATCCACATAAACTTCCAAATTCTTTCATAAGAATTCCTTAAAAGCATGACACATGAGTCATTGAAAAATGGCAGGTGCATTTGTTAGCCCAAATGGCATTACGCGAAATGAAAATATGCCCTATTCTTTGGCAAAATCCATCTTATGTTGATCTTCAAGAGCAATGGCTACTTGATTATAGCCCGAGAATCCATCAAGGAAGCTATAAACGTCCTTGCCCGTGACTCATTCCAATAAGTGTTCTATGATAGGAAGAGGATAACTATCTCTAATTGTGGCGGCATTATATTTTTTAAAGTTAATACACACATGTAATTTTCCGTTCTTCTTGGGCATGACCACAATGGGGGATACCCATTTTGTATGCTCGATTTCGTAAATGAATCCTGCTTCTATCAAGTGATCAATTTCCTCTTTGATCTTAGCAGCATAGTTATCATTGTACGTGTATGGTTTTTGCTTCGTAGGTTTGGCCTCTGGAGTCACAGGGGTTCTATGGGAGCATATATCTAGGTCTACTCCTTTCAAATCTTTGTAACTCCAAGCGAACACATCTCTATATTCTCACAATAGGGCAATTAACTCTTCTTCTTCTTCATTGGTCGAATCATCCCTATGTATGTGCATTTTTCTTCTCTTTCTTCTATGGTAGCTATGATTTTCTTGGTTTTCTCTCGGTTATCATATACTTCTCTTTTAGGCATTTGTACCATAATTCTTCTATCTTCTATTTGATAATTCTTGAAGTTATCAGGTACTTCCATGAGTAGTTCTTCTTCTTCTTTTGTCTTAGGTGATTTCTTTCTCTTCTTTGGTTTATTTTCAGTACTTTTTATGAGTGATTCATGTTGTTCTGTTTGATTTTCCTTGTCTAGCTCATGGGTCATGGCTTCTACAAAGTAAAGATATTCCTCTTCTATCGAACAGAAGGGTTCAATGATAATGGATTCTAAGTCCTCGACACTCGATTCGCCTGATTCTTGAGTCGCTTTAGGATAAAGTCTTCCTCTAGGGGTTCTATCATAAAAATTGAAATGTCATATCCGTCCTCATCACAATGAGGAGTCCACTGTTCTTTGTTTACTGCTATATCCATCGTAGCTAAGATCTCTACCCAATCGTGAGGCTTGAATTCCTCGTCTGGAAACACTATAGCTCCATAGGCAGGGTCTTGAAGAGTTCATGGGTGTCATTCCAAACCTAAAGTTCTAGATTCTAATCATTCTTCCTCTTGTTTGGCTACCTTACACATCCAAATATGGGTATCTTCATGCAACCATGATGGGTCTCTTGATTTCGTGGCAAAAGCTTGTTCACTAACAAGAATGCGAAAAATTGCCACTTGCTGAGCTCTAACGAACCACGTCGCATAAATGGTCTTCCCAAAATCATCTCATAGGCATGGTTCTTGCTAAAATCACAGATAGCAAATGTGTGCTCAAACTCTACACCACAAGTGGTGAGAGTTATTCCTTCTAGCAAGCCTAAGGGTCTTTCTATGTGACCATCATCCATTTGCAATTTCATCCTCGTGGGTCTAAGTGCTGGCTTGCCCCAACGCTTCCATATGGAAGTGGTAGCAATTGCAACTCCTGCACTAGAGTCCAAAATTGCCTTGGTTGTGTATCCTTGATGGGTGATGGGGAGGTATGTGTTTCCTTCTTCTCCTTCACTCATGTCTCCTATCTTGTCTAGAGGAATTTCTGGCACTGTCCTATGAGAACCTACATGGGAACGAGGTTTTGCTATCTCTGGTACTTGTTTGGCTACATGTTTCCATAGCTCTGGCCTTACTTTGAGTAGCTCTTCTAAAGTGAGGTTGCACTGCACTTTAGTGTTTTTCACTACCTCTGTGTTCCTAGGTATGACTGAATCCTCGTTTCTTACCATGACTGTGGGTGCTCTCATACACATGGACTTTGCCTCCCATGGGCCTGTGAAATGGGGTAGTTCTTGTAAAGAATTAGAATCAAAGTCTAATCTCTCTTGAGATTGAGTGCTCTCTTGCTCTTCATAAATGGATGGGATGTCTTGTGGGAATTGGTCATGTGCATCATCCACAAGTTCAATGGGAGGAGGGACTTCACTTTCTTTAGCCCATTTGTCTTCTTGAATCTCTCGGAGGAATTCTGGTGTGAACCGATTCATAGAAGAAGATGTGTCTGGCTCCGTAGAGTTAGGCACATAGGCTTCCTGGGCAGGAAGACCTACTCTTTCACTTGCCTTGTCCTTGTGTTGAGAGGTGGGTTCCTTTTCTGATTGTGCAATTAGCCTCTCTATTCTTTCTAACAGTACTTCAAAGTGCAGCTGCATCTTGGATGAGCTAGATATGTTAAAGAGGCGGCTGGCTTCAAACATGGTTTGAGACAACTCAACCATCTTAGCACAAATTTTAGTTCGTTCAAGCTCTAATTCTACTCTAGGGTAGCACTTTCCATGATCAGTTACGTTTGGCCCATCTTGGATTCTGGCTTGATATGCTTTAAGCATCATGTTTAGGCCCTCGGGAGTGGGATCTGCTAGGACTGATCCTACTCTAGGGGGTGGTGGGATTAGGTGAGGCGGGTTGGAAGGTGGCGGGTCAGATGGAGTTGGGAATGGTGGAGGAGGGGTAGTGTGAGAGGGATTTTGAGATGTGAGTTCGGTTATCCTGGCTCTCGTTTCTCTTAGGCTTTCCTCAAGTTCACTCATTTTCTTTGCCCATTGTCTTTTCATTCTTTCACGACTATCTCTCCAAGCTCTAGTCCTCTTCTTTGTCATGCTCTCTGTTTCACTAACATCTGGGCTCTTTTCCTGGCCTAAACTTTGGTTCTGTTGCAAGGCTTGGCCTCTAGTGATCACTTGTACTGGTGTAGTGGACGTCACACTTCTTGTGGAGTCTACAACTAACCCAACGACATTGATAGGGGTGATTTTTGGCATATTATTAGGATTCTTTGGGCAGTCTCGTAAGAGATGCTCCTTTCCACACTCCTGGCAATAGCCCTGGATCGTCACTGACTGGGGTTGTGTAGGTGGAGGCAAGGGACAATCACGAATGAGATGATCTCCCTGACATCTGTAGCATGGTCCTTTAGGAAATGGGGGTCTTACTTGCCTAGGTTGAGGTCTAGAGTTGGGGTTTGCGTACATGACATTAGCATACTCTGGCTCCCAATTAGGTTCACTCGGTTCCTCACTATAGTAGGACTCACCATGTTCAGGAGACTGCATGTAGTAAGCCTGGGGACTATCAACATGCGTAGAATCAAAGCTATGATCACTGGGATCACTTTTTGAAATTAATGGTGTTACTGGGACTATAACTCTATTCACGTTTTCTTCTGCAGCGGCATACTTTACCGGAATGACGTTAGTAGGAGGAGGTGGTTGTTGTGCTAGCACTGGCTGGGGTCTCAGTTGGGCCTGATATTGCGGTTGGTAATTTTGTTGAGGCCTAGTATACTGTTGTGGTGGGTATTGACTCTGGTATCTACCTTGTTGAGGGTATGGCTGAGGATAGGTTTGCCTAACCGCTTGCTTATTGTATGGGCACTCTTGTGCTGTGTGATTTGTGTATCTTCATTCTATGGTGCAGTACTGGCTACTAGGATTTACTTGGGGTTGAGCCATAATGGGGCATACATTCGCCATATGGTCACCTCCACAAGTATAGCATCTTTTCACAGGGGCAAATCTTGGGATTTGTTTGCTAGTGACACCTAATTTCTGAGCTACTTTCTCTGCTAATTCCTCAATAGATGTGGATTGTGTGGAAGAGAGGCTAGAAGAACTATCAGTATCTTTATAGATTTTTGAAAGCTCTAATTCCTCCCCTAGGTTATCCTCGATGTCAATGCACATGCGTACACACTCTTCTATGGTCCTAGGGTCCTTCAAGTACACATATGATCTCAATTTGGTACTTAGCAATCCATCCAAGAATAAAGCCACTTGCTTAGCTGGTGTGGGTAACTCAGGGACAGGGCATCTCTCTAGGTATTGCCTAAATCTTCTTCCGGCAAGTCTCACGGTTTCTTGAGGGGTTTGCTTGAAGCTGTGAATCAGCAAGGAAGTCTTATGTCTTATGCCACTTTTAGAGAATTCGATAATGAATGCCTCTAGAACTTGGTCTATGCTCCTGAACTGCCTCTCGTTTAGTGGCTGAAACCATGTCAGGGCGGTGTTCCTAAGGGTTAGACCAAAGGCATTCTACTACATGAACAAATCTTCAACTTTTTCAGCTCTCAAGACTTGCCTAAACTCAGCCACATGATCGTATGGATCTCCAGTGCCTTCGAAGTAGTTCTTCATGGACTTAACTAGCTGAGTCGGTCTCAAAGTCCTTGGGTGCTCTCTAGGTCTTGGTAGAGGGAACTCATCCGCATTTCTTTGATTCCTTGGAGCTCTAAGTACCTCAGGTTCCACTCTATTTGTTTCCGTTCTCGTTCTTTCTCTGCCCCTTGGGTTGGCAAAGCTTACTTCTGGCCTATCTCTACTTTTGTCTCTTTGAGCTCCATGAGCTTGGGATGCTCCAGCTCTAGGGTGACCATAGGACACATTCGATCTTGGTTGGGGGAAAATGAATTCACCCTTCCAAGTGTAAGCATGCCTGTCATGTTCTGTAACCACAAAGATCCTCTCTGAAGCATGATCTAAGTAGGTCACTCTGCCTGGACTATCAGGATCTTTGAACTCATAGATCATGATTGACCCTACATCATTTGGCCTATCAGATTTATACCTCCAAAAGGCTTCATCGGTTTCTTGATTTAGGAGCACATCTATGCTCTTATTATCCTGGGGAATCCACTTTGGTGTGATAATCCTAGTGAGAACCGATTTGCCTCAAGGGGTTCTAGGTTCTATACCCATGTTTCCTTGCTCTACATCACCTATGTCCATTTCTGGGATCACATTTCCGAATTTGTCTGTCCTATCTGGGTGACTGGTGACTACATATATGATTCCCTCTTTGTCCAGGTATGCTCCATTTTCAAACTTGACAGCTGGGTGTTCTAGTCCAATGGATTGGTCAGGGTTTTTAATCTGGACCACGGATCTTCCTAGGCCGTCCTCATAGATGCTAGCACCTAATCGGTTGGTCCTAAGGTATTCCAACTGTGTCTTGTAGGGGCCTTCCACCCTATACAGATATGGCACACCTGAACTTCATGTAGGTCTATCCATACCTTGAGACATCTCTGATTCACTAGTCTCAGAGCTAGGGTAATGCGAGTGGTGGCTCAACTACTGGGCCCAAGACCTAGCAGTATGATTAACGCTAGCCTCTGAAGAACTAAGACTTTGTCTATCTCTTACTAGATGTCGTCCTAATCTAAGGTTCATATGCCTAATTAAGTAGACCAATTTTTGCCCAAAGTACAACCTCGTTGCCGATCAATTGGTGTCAGTCACTTGAGTCTTTTTTAGTGTGTTATTGTGTTTATGATCTTGTCTGATATCGCGTTGTTAGGAATATTTGAGTTAATTTTCCGCACTTAAGTTGATCATCCCACGTTAAATTCTTTTCCTTTAAAGTTATCGATCACACACAGGTTATCCCTTGAACTTGATTTCTTAGATAGTCTTTGACTTGTCTTGTGCCTATCGTTGTCCTGACTTACTTCTAGCACTACTCGAACTTAGCCTAAGCTAGGAATTGACAAAGGGAGTTGAGAATATTCCGACCTTACTTGTTGATCCCTTGCTTTATGATGCTCTCAATTGCTCTCAATGGACCTGTGAAAGTCCAAAAATTAGCTCAAGACTTAAATTCAAATGACAGACAGATCACGTTCATGCATGTAATTTGGATATCAATTATGTCCCTTGTCTTTATTGTAAACAATTCTAGAGATCCCTTGGTTTTGTTCCCCCTAGGTATGGTATTTGATACACAAGATTTTTCTCAAGACACACTTGTAGGGACCTCACAAATCACTAATTATTTGATAGGTATGCCAAAAATTACCCCAAAAACTTGGTATTAAAAACCCTAGAAAATTGGCCGAAAAAGCCTGTCAATCGCGATCGACAGGTCTGTCAATCGCGATTGACAGAGGTGTCCGTCGGGGCCTGTCGATCGCGATCGACACGTCAGTTGCGATCGACACGTCAGTCGCGATCGACAGTGTCAATCGCGATCGACAGAGTCAATCATGGGTCCTGTCAATCGCGATCGATGGTGTCAATCGCGATCGACACGTTTTCCAAGATTTTCACCGTAAATTCAGTCGACCGGGGCTGTGTCCATCGCGATGGACACGTGGCAACACGAGAAATTCAGTCAATCATCAAAATTCAGTAGGTCGCAATCGACGGTGTCAATCGCGACTGACAGAGGTGTCGGTCGTGGTTGTCAATCGCAATCGATGGTGTCAATCACGATTGACAGGGTCAGTCGGTCGTCTCTGTCGGTCGCAATCGACAGGTCTGTCGGTCGCGATTGACAGATGTTGTTGATCGTGGCTGTCGATCACGATCGATGGTGTCGGTCGTGATTGACAGAGAAACACAGACAGACGTCGGCGACACAGAGATAGTTTCGTGATTTTTTGTACCTGCGTGGAGTGCTGGAGATGATGATGCAGCAAGAACCTGCAAGAATGCTCAAGAAACATGCAAAAACAATGCACACAATATCGCTCTCTCATTCTCCTCACAAGTGGAATGAGGGAAATGAGGTGGAGAAGGTGATATGATAAAAAAAAACTGAAATTTTTTTCGCGATGATGGAGATGGAGATCGGATATGGTGAAGATGATGAAGGTGATGATGATGGTGAGGTAGGAAAGAGAAAAATAAGAAAAGTAAAGGAATTACCTACAACGCCAACGTCTCAATTCTACATCTTACCATCACACGCTTGTCCTCAAAGCTCGATCCCCAACAACGGTGCCAAAATTTGGTGTAGCTCAGTGATGAGTAGCACCTCCTTTAATGTCAATCCGGGAAGACGTGAGGATGGTATGAAGACCTCGAGCAAGTGAAGGCACAAGTGCATGAGTGAGAAGCACACTAACATGCACACACATACACACACACGCGCACACAAGGTAAGAAAAAGAGTGAGAAGCAATGGAGTTCTTTAGATTACTTCCAAAAAGCTCTTACAAGTTCAAATCAATTACAAGCTAACCCAAAAATGAGCTCTCTAGCTCTATTTATAGTTTTTGACTAGGGTTTGGCCGTGTCCAGACCTAGTGTCCGGCATAGTTAAAAATTAGGTTCTAGGGCCTATTTGAAGACTCAAACGAAGTCTAAAAATTATGAAAATTGGTAGGTAGATACTTCGAATGCTCCTCAAGCTCAAGAACTCCTTGGCTTGCACAAAATGGAGCTACAAAAATATGAAATGGTATCTACAATGGCTTTTAGTGATGAAAATCACTATTTTTGTAGGGATTTCTTCTAACGATTTGACATACACATCTTCGAGCTCCCTACTTGCTCCTTCTCCTTGTGTGTCCACCTCTTTGATATGCTTTAGTGTCCTGAAAAAATAATGGCCTACTTGCCAGATCGTCGTTGACTACCTTGTGAGTCCTTCAGTTCCTTGACTACTGCTAACAACTTCCCACTTGTCATTTGCATTCATTCCATTGATCACTTATCTCATTATTTGCTCCTCATCAATGAATTCTCCAATGGTTCCAAGTTTATCAGCTAGGTCATTCATTTTAGTGACATAATCAGTCACATTTTGTTTGGGCATCTTCTTGAGTGTTGTAAGCTCTAGCCACAGTTGATTCTTTCTTGCTCTAGTGCGTGAAGAAAAGAACGCTTCAAGTGCATTCCAGGTTTCTTGTGATGTCTTACAATTTCTAATAGTGGGAGTAAGAAATCAGAACTGAGTTGAGAAGGTATGACCTGGCCAATGCATCCTTTGAGCACCGTGTTGATAACCTTTCTTGTTCTTCTTGAGTGGGTTGCCCTTTGCTTCTGAGTATTGGCATTGACTCATCTCCAAATATGTAACCATTGTTGGGAAAGATGGATGGACACTCCAAGTGATGAGTAGGTACAAGATGGAAGGTACACATGTCCTCTTGAGAGGGACTTACCCTCTTGGACTTGGAGCTATATATTGGAGGGGTTGGTTGGGTGGAAAGATATCTCTCTTCCTGGTGTGTGGCCTTGCTAGTTAGATTTCTTAGACTTCTTAGTTAGTCTTGTGTGAAGGCTATGGAGTCCTTCCACAAAAGTGGCATCAGAGCTAGGTTTAACTTGAGCTAGATTTTAACTCGGTTCGTGTGAGAAACTCATATATCCTCTCGTATAGTCTTCATTATGCTGGAATGCAGTTTTAGATGCCCTCGAGAATCTACCCTTTATTGGGAGTCAGGACTACAAAAGACGATTTTAGAAGAGCCTCCCCTTACTATATAGATGCCTGAGCCCGCACACGTGACAAGTGTCCAAGCTTTTCAACAGTCCAGCCGAGTGTGAATGGAAGGAAGCACCTGTACGAGCGCTCCTCTCTCTCTCAGATTCACAAGCATACAGCGTGACCGCTCTGTTTTTATAGAGCAAGTCAAGTTAGATTTCCTCGTTCATGGGATTTCTTTCGCATAAGGCACGCGATGGGACATTTCTGATAACTAACGCTACAAGCATTAGAACCCGCCATAACTGAGACCTCATAATATACGCTATAACCTGGGTTTTGTGTGCACATCGACAACTCCTCACATCTTCTACAGTTGGTATGTGATAGAAGACTGATGTAGATCTAGGATCATTGTGCTATCTCACCTCATCATCCAGATGGGTAGAAACACTCCGTCTATTTTCCATCGCCGACGAACACTGCAACCATCATGAATCTCAGATGTTTTGCCTCTTTTAGTACGGGAGCCTCCAATATCAATTGCAAACAAGGCCTTGTTTGTTTCCTGGCATGTATTTTCTTCATTCGCAGCAAGAAATGATCAAGAACGAAGAGGTGTTGCTTCTTGACAATGCTCCTCTTCTTCTGCCACTTTGGTTATTGCATGGCGCAGCAGTGAGCTAAGCGGGAGAGACGAGATGAAGAGCACACCTTTAGCTGAAGGAAATAAAGAAAATTGAGAGCCGTTCGGCTTGATTGAGAAACTATCACAAGGCGTCTGGGAGGACCGATCTAAGACATCGTCGCCATTCTCAGCCATTTTACCACACTAATCGGATTCTTTCGTGTGGACCTCTTCTAAGTGGCTCTGCATACTTCAACGTTTTGAAGAGTTGGACTAAGCTCGAATGTCTACAGATAATTTATCCATAGATATATATATTTTTTTCCTAGGTGTAAATGGGGAGCATATGTTATGGTCTCGGATGACTTTAAAGGCATTCAGTATGGGACAAGGGTGCATAGAGTTTCTCAAGCATAGCTTGAGGAAGCTTGAGTGCCTCCTAATTATGGAAGTACATTTTTTTCTTTTTGCGTATTCAATAGTCGTGTGCATGGTTATGAGCATATAGAGAGTGTCTCTTCATAAATATAAAGGCCATGCATATTTTTGTTATATGGCATATGAAGATATTGAGAACTTTTCATCACAAAGGACAATTTTTAGCACATGCATGTGTAAGAACGTGAGTTTATTTGAAAAAATTTATTTTTCCAAATAAAGCATGGCCCTTTTCGGAAACTTTATTTTCCAATAGTAAGGGGCACATGTGTGTGATATTTGTTAGCCATGCATAGAGGTTGCACCAATAGAATGCATACATGCATGAGTACTGAAAAGCAATGCAAGATGGGGAAACCATAAGTTCTAAAAAGTTCCTCACTAGGATCGAAAGAAACAATGAGGATTGAGTAAGTCTTCCATTAAAAGTTTCTTCTCAATTTTCCTGATATTCCATGCATGATTTTAAGATGCACACATATGGGCACACAAGTAAGTATCCAATGCCCAAGGGAGATTTCAACAAAGAATGAGATGGGATGGCCCAAGCCCACCTCATCACTATGAGGACATTCAAGCAAAGTCAAGGGATGGACAAAGCTTAATTTCCAGATAAGTGACCTCTTTTCTTTTCCTTCAAACTATGAAGCATGCACTGCATGTTGTGATAGAAAGAAACTCAGAAGTGGATGCATAGATTCAAGTGGCCCAGTTTTTGCTTGGTCACATAGACAATTAGTCATGGAATGGAAAGGATTTGCACTATGCATTATGGGTTTGGAGAAGAAAGATTCGATATGCATAAATATAGTCATGGTTTATGACATATGCATTATGGCAATTCATATGCATAGAAAAAAAGATGCATGAAAGTTTTGCACCATCCTTGGAATGAACAAAGTTCTGAATTGCTTTTGCATGCTTTAAGGAGGGGTTCAACTTTTGAACCTTATGCATGCAACGCCTTTTCCAATAAAGGTGTAAATATTTTGGCATACACTAAACTATGCATTTGGAATATATTACATGGATTTTTGAGTAGAGAGGGAGATTAAGTTCTTGAAGTTAAGTAGGATTAGATTTTATTAGTTTCTAGGAAGAATGGTGATAAGGCCAATTGGCCACTATAAACTATTGAATTCCTTTAAGTTTGGCTTAGTCCAAATAATCCTAACTTCTTGAACTACCTTAAAACCAAAAATCCCTCTTATGGAAGTTTAAATTCCATAAAAACCCATGGCATGCTTGATCAGCAAGGCCATAGACTTAAGCTAGTAATACAAAATTGTTTTCTCTCTTAAAACCATGATAAAATGGTGGTAACTTAGAGCATTATCTTCTCTAAGCTCTAAGGAAGAGAAAATATGGTATAACAGAATCTTGGTTTTGGAAGATGAAAGTATTAGTGCTTTTGATGAAGAAAGTTCTTTGTTTGAAAGAACTAAAGAACTATTTGAGCTTTACATTATTCTTTCAAGCAAATGTAATGCGTGAAGAGAAGGTAAAACTCAAGGGTGGTAATAAACCCTAAGTACCATTTTCTAAAGTCCTAGAAATAAAGGACTTTATAGTAAATGGAATTACCATCTACTTCAACAATAGAGATTTGATTGGCAAGTCAATTATTCTTTCTCAAATTACTCATTCTATCATAAAAGATGATATCTAGTTGAGATATAAACTAGCTCTATCATCAAGTGACACGAAAGGGATCTTGTAGAGTATATCTGAATCACAGTATAATTGAAAAGCCAATTTTTTGAGACTAAGTTGCGATTGAGACTTGGTAAGTGGAAAGTCCACTGTAGCATAGGCAATACATATGCTCTGCAGTGGAAATAACACTTATAAGTCCAAGAAGTAATAGATTTGACTTGATTAGAAGAAGGTTCGATCCCAAAAATCAAGCTAAAGTTACCTTTACTAAAGTGGAAGTGTAAGCCGGATGGTATGGGACATCTGGGTTTACACTGCCACTAAAGTAAATTCGGTGGTATGGGACATTGAATTTGTGGGTAATCTCAACTTGAACTTTGGGACATTTGTTCTGTATGCTTGGAGAAAAGAAAGGATAAAAAGCTCTGAATAGTTCTTTTAACCAGGAAGGACAATAAAAGATTGAAAACAAACTCTTTCAAATACTTTTGAAAGAGCACAATTTTCAATTTACTCAGGTAGTTTTCGAGGATGAAAACTCTTAAGGAGGGGAGAAAGTCCCCAAGAACTTGTATCTTAAACTTGTATCTTATGCCTTGAAAAATACCAAAATAGGGTATTTTAAGGTAAAAGGTATGCAAGAAATAGATAAAGTTGAAGTACTTCCTCGGATTCTAGTACTTCATTACATCTTCCAACTAATTGAAGTTCTCAGACATTGGGAATTCTCAAAGAAACCCAATGCAAGGGAAGACTTGCATACACCATAAGGATTGTTTGAATCCTAATAGGGTTAGGAAAAGAAGTTGGATGAGTGATAACGCATAATCTATCTTGATGCTTCATAGGGATAACATAACATACGTTATGGATTCCAGTAGTATAGACCTAAGGAGTATGGTTTCTTGTATGAAGCAAAATAGCTAGATCCCCAAGTAAAACCCATGGGTAAAGCATTGAACATGAAGGGATCTATTTGAGAAAGACCTAGTCTTATCTCTTATTTTGGCTAAAGAAGAGAAGAAAGCCAAAAGACCCAAGTAGGGCAAAGATCAAGTCAAACTTTAAGTTTGATAAGATGAGTCACACCACATTAAATGGTTAACCGATTATTTAAGTAAGATTAGTAGTGGTGTATCTAAGCACCTTAGTCCTTGCTCTTATAATTTGGTACCATAGTATGAAGGACATTTAAAAGGACAGAAAAGGTGAGAAAGTATAGAGACAAAGTTATGTGGATTGGATGAGGAACCCACTGGTATGGGACAGTGGGTACTGAATCCCGTTGAGTACTTTTTCTTGAGGGCCAAAAGAAAAAGGGACTCATGATCCAATGAAATACGTGAGGAAGATAATTTCTAGGAATATACATCTTCTTCATTTATCCTCTCAAAGGGAAGAAGAATTCTTCCAACAAGATATGAAAGTATCTATCTCTTATAGAGAATTAGAAATAAGGAGAGGATCAATTTTTTTGAGTTTGAAGGTAAACTCCAAAGGATGAAGCTCTAAAAGCTTCATGCCAAAGTATGACTTGAAGTTCAAAGAACATAAAAATGATCTTAGACCAAGCTTGAAAGAAAGCTCAGAAAGATCATCTTTTGGATACTTGATCTTTCAAGTCCATTGAAGAATAAGAAAGATCTAGTTACGATGTCAACATAGGACATCTTTCATAGATCTAGAATATAAGGGAGAGAATTTTGGAAGGATCAAGAAGACCTTTAAGGTTTGAGATCCAACTAAAGATTCGTAAGGATTAAGCTGTGAATAAATGATTGGAATAATCTATTTCTACTTATAACCTTAAAGGTAATACGATCTTTTACACTATGAGTTCCCATCTTGGGACGTAGTTATAAAGATCTTAATATTTTTGGAAAAACAAGTAAAATAGGTTTCAATCAATTATAGTTAGATTAATCCTTATGGATTCTATTCCATTAAAGTGGATTCTCAAAACTACGTAAAGTTTTGAAAGAACATTGAATCCACTTTTGGTAAGCTATTCAAATTCTCTCTCAAGATAAAGAGGATGTTATATCCAGATAATCCACCTTTACCATTCTATTGGTTAGGTAGGGATTATATAATGAAATTCTCCTCTAATTAGATTTATTGGAGGCAAATTGCAAACAAGAAAATCCACCCATTTCACTATAAGAGAGTGATTTGGGCAGGGATTATGAAAGATTCATCTTCCTTTTAGAACAAGTTGGATTCTAACTTGAGAGATGAATCTGATAAAGAAACCTTAAGTAGCATTCATCTATTTTGCTAGGTCCATGCAGAGGTTATGCAAAGCAATGGACCAAGGTAGTAATCTAGTTGAAGTCACTTTTTATCCACCTAATTCAAATGTTTGAGCTATGGAGACCCAAATGACACATAGCTTAAACAAAGGGAATAGGCAGGGATGTTCTCTTCCACCCTTTTCATTCTTTCCATACTTTGCATTCGACTTAGTTCTTTTTCGTATGCAAACTAGATGGAACTTTGAATGATTGGGGCAGGGAATTAGAACGCACATGAATTCTCCTCTTTTTAGATTCAATTGGGGTAGAATTCCCCTTTTGAATTAAGAGGCGGACTCAGAGAGATGAAAGCCATGATACTTGAGATTGATCATGGAGCATGGGGGAATACCCCAAGGTATATATCTCCACTCATTTCCGAGGACGGAAATGCTTTTAAGGGGAGGAGAATGTTGTATAATTACATGGGTCTAAGGGGTAGAACCCTTGGGTTTCTAGGTGTGAAACCCTTTGGATTTATGGTTTATTTACCCCTTTTAGATGGGTCTTGAATCTTAGGGCTAATTCTCTAAGGTTGAGTACCTTAGGCTTGATTGGAAGCTTCTCCTAGCCACTTGGTTTGTACGTGAGAGATTGGAGAGTCTTCTTTTAGAAGCCATGTGATTTCATGTGATTTCCTAAGCTTGGAAACCATGTGAATACCTTAGGACCCATGTGATGGAAGGTACACATGTCCTCTTGAGAGGGACTTACCCCCTTGGACTTGGAGCTATATATTGGAGGGGTTGGTTGGGTGGAAAGATATCTCTCTTCCTGGTGTGTGGCCTTGCTAGTTATATTTCTTAGACTTCTTAGTTAGTCTTGTGTGAAGGCTATGGAGTCCTTCCACAACAACATGCTTGATAGTTGTTCCTATCCAATTTCTCAATGAAAGAAGGAAAAGCATCTCCCATTTTACCTTATCTTTTCTCTGATACCACTGTTGGGAAAGATGGATGGACACTCCAAGTGATGAGTAGATATTACCAAATCCTGCTTTGTACCAGCCCCTTCAAACTTCAGAGTTGGTATGTGGGCCCTCTTAGCTTTCTAATGACACCATAAAAGTGCCTATGTACTTTGGAAGTGATGTGTGTAAAGATTGAATCAAAACAGACTACTTCTCAATAGAAGAATCCAAGAAAACTTTCTATTTTAGATCATACACTTGTTGCTTGTAATGCTCAATACAACCAGTACAGTAGGAATTGAAAAAATTCCTTTTAGGAGTATCTAATTAGCTTAGTAAGCTAATGATTCCAAGTTGAATCACTTGAAATGATCCACTATGCATATAGAAATCAATTTAGCAAATTTATCATTACCCCCCGATTTTTTAGAACCTCTATAGGTATTGACCAGTGAGTGCTTCGACACCGACATCTCTCCATTGGCTGAATAGAATTGGTTCAAACTTTTTCCGCATGTAGATAACTTGGATTTGATTCCAATAAGCTTTAGATCATTGAAGTTGGCCGAGAAACAAGTGAGATATGAGTAGCACAAGTTGACAGTAGAAAATGACTATAACAGAGATAATGTAAGTATAATGTATTAATGAACAATGTTGTACAATGTCATAGGCTTGATCATCATAGCCTTATGATGAATAATGGTGTAGGCTACAATGTAGGCCTTACACACATTCAGAACGGCAATGGAGAGCTCGGGGATTGGTCACACACATCCATGACTTTTACAAGAGAGATTATATAAGTGTTCCAATCAAATTTGAATTTGAATTCAAATTTTGGCTCTCTCTAAAAGTGAACCTTAGTTCTAGGAGATATTCTCTCAATGTGGTTGTTACTTTTCAACTAATCAATTCCACGACTTTTGGTAGGTAGTTATAAATATTCTCAAGTCAAAAGAAATGACTTTTACAAATGTAAAGTGGTAATTCTCTACTAGCAATGGTTTCCATGGAACTTTATTTGTGTATGAGCTACAAGACAAATGTGTATGCTTGTGATTTGCACCAACAACCATAAAGATTTCTACCTTGTAGATATGCTTCCATTCCAATAGACCAAGCAGAGTAATTACCTTGATCCAATTTGTCAATTGATGATGGGAATCCATCTCCCATGTTGTGTTGATAATTGTTGTGATACCACTGTGAGGGGATGCTTGGATACACACCAAGAATGAGTTGGTGCTGCAAAAATCCTACTCTATATCCACCAATGTTACTTCAGATTACTTTAGTAGACACCTGTAGCTTCCCAAATATGCATTTGGACCCATAATGTGCTTTGGAGCATCACCTTCAAATAGTTGCATCAAAATAGACTACTTCCAAGTTTGAAGAGTTGGACAAACTTTCTATTTATGGATTATAACGTGCTCACTATTTCATTCAGTGCTCACTCACTGATTATAATTGACCTGAGAGCTTTTAGCCATATCTAACTTGACCCCTAAGCTTTCTATAGGAAGTTATTTCACTAACTTAGGATGGGTATATGCTGAGAAATAATCTTAAGAAGTTAGGGGTGTAATCCCGACATTTTAGGAGAATGATAGTCAACAGACATAGGCAGATTGTAATGAACATATCTCACAAATCTCTAAACCAAATGATGTGAAAATTGATAGCATAGAACTAGAAGGTCTAAGCTACATGCAACAAGTTGAATCACAACAAAAAATTAAGTATACGCAGAGAACTTCTAAAAAAAACCTCACTGAAAATGAGAGTATAGCAGCAGGTAATAGTGAACATGAGATAGTTGCATAATTTGAAACAAATGTGTAATGTATTGAATGTATGATACAAAGGAGATGATCTAAGCTTACTCATACATGTGTGGGCTAAGTGTGTCCATAACCTTGAAGCTCAATATGTCCTTCTTCTGCTCTCTACCCCGTGACTAAAAGTCATGAGCTTTTATGGATAAATTTGAATTTGAATTTGGAATCTTCCACCTAAAAGTGATCCTATCTTTTAGGCTCCTAACTACTTTGATTCCAATCACTTGGTTGTTGTGAATTACAACTCGTAAAGCTAAAAGATTCTCTCAAGCTTTGCCCTTTACATTTATCTTGAGTTAAACTCAAGATATTTACAAGAGGTGTTCACATATGACTTCAATCGTCAAGGCTTGCCAAATGTACCAACATGCAAGTCATCTATCTCTTGAATAGGAGGATGGGTTTCTTGCTCTCATCTCCATTTCTCTTCTTGGATTTCTCTTAGAAATCCTTGTGAGTACTTATGTATGGAAGACAAATTGTCTTCCACCTCGGTATTTGGCACTTGAGATAGATGGTGCATTACCTTCCTGTGTCTCAAGAACAATAGGGTCCTTCTGCCGATTCCTCTTCTCATTGCTAGCAATAAAATATTCTAATCTCTCCAGTAGTCCTTGAAAGCGCGACTCAAGCTTTGCCATGTTACTTCAATTAATATATCCAGAGGCTTCAAACATGGTTTGGGCTAGCTCTACCATCTTCATGCAAAGTTCAGTTCTCTCAATTTCTAAGTCTTCTCTTGGATAGTTCTTACTTAATTCAGCTACTTGAGGTCCCTCTTTTAATCTTTCCTGGTATGCTCGAAACATCATGTCTAAGTTTTTAGGTATGGGTTTAGCTAGAAGTGATCCTAATCTCTCAAGTGGGTTCTCCCGATTCGACTCTTGTGAAGTTAATTCGAGGATTTTGTCTCTAGATTCCTTTAGACTTCCTTTTAGTTTTCTTATTTTCTTGCTCCACTTTCTCTTAATTCTTTCTCGAGAATCCTTCCAAGATTTTGTCTTTCTATTGTTAGACTCTCCAACTTCACTAGTTTTGGCTGCTTTTTTTGGATTCGGCTGTTGATTTTGTAACAATGCATGGGCTCTTGTTATAGCTTGAATAGGCATGTATGTCAGGTTGGATCCATCTGAGTTATGCACAATACCTATCACATTAATGGGCATCACTTTTGAGGCATTATCAGGGTTCTTTGGGCAATCTCTGATGACATGCTCTTTACCACATTTTGCACAAAAACCTTGAATGTTATAATATTGTGAGTGACTTGCTTTCAAAGGATGTGGGCAATCCTTTATGAAATGATCTTCTTGGCACCTAAAACATGGTCATTTAGGGCCGTGTGGTCTTGATTGTCTTAACTAGGGCTATGGGTTAGGGTTAGTATACATGACATTGGCATAGTCGGGCTCCCAACTGGGTTCCAAGGGTGGACTATCGTATTGATATGTTTCCAAGTGTTTTGGAGCATCCGTGTAGTATGTAGGTGGACTATCTACATGGGTAGAGTCAAAACTATTAGAATTAGGATCACCTTCTGTGATCAAGGGTGAAGAAGGCACCAAATCCCTATTGAGGTTCTCTTCTAGTCAATGACATTGGCTGGTGGGGGTGGTTGCTGAGCTAAAACGGGTTGAGGTCTCTGTTGAGTGTGATAAGGCTAATTCTGTGGAGGATTGTAGTAATGAGGCTGAGCATTGTACTGGCCTTGATACCTACCTTGTTGCGGGTATGCATGTGGGTAGTTCTGTCATACTACTTGTTTGTCATATGGATAATCTTGTGCCATGTGATTGGTGTACCTTCTTTCAATTGTGCAATATTGGCCACTGGGGTTGGCTTGAATTTGTGTTACATTGGGACATACATTTTCCATATGATCACCACCACAGGTGTAACAACATTTGTTTGTTGTTAACCTAGGCATATATTTTCTTGAAACTCCTAGTTTGTGGGCCACTTTCTCTACTAAGTCTTCTATCGAGCTCGAAAGTTTTGAGGATGATTGAGATGAGATATCTAAGTCTTTGTAGAACTTTGAAAGTTCCAATTCATCTCTTAAATTATCCTGAATGTCGATACAAATCCTTATACATTGCTCTAAGGTTCTGGGATCCTTCAGATAGGCATAGGGGCAAAGTTTAGAGCTCAAGAGTCCATCTAAAAACAAAGACACTTGCTTGGCCTATGAGGGTAGTTTGTGCATTAGGCATCTCTCGACATATTGTCTAAACATCCATCCTACAAGTCTAACTGTTTCCTGAGGGGTCTATTTGAAGTTGTGAATCAATGAGGAAGTCTTATGCCTAATTCCACTTTTAGAGAATTTAGTAATGAATGACTCTAACAAGTGATGAATGTCCCTAAATTGCCTTTGTTGCAATGGTTGGAACCAAGTTAAAGGCGTGTTCTTTAGTGTGAGTCCAAACACATTGTATTGTGTGAACATGTCTTCTACTTGCCCCACTCGCAACACTTGCTTAAATTCCACAGCGTGGTCATAGGGATCTCCTGTCCCATCAAAGTAATTGTTCATCCACTTTACTAATTGAGTGGGTCTTAGAATCCTTGGATATTCACATGGTTTAGGTAGAGGAAAATCATCTCTGCCACCTGGCATTCTTGGTTCCCTTTGTCGTTCCAATCTATCGATGTCCATGGTTGGTCTATCCCTCCGTATGGGGTGAGTGAAACTTACGTTTGGCCTTTCTTTGTTCTTCTCTCTTTGAGTACCATGGGATGAGGATGTTCTAGCACCCTGATGACTAGTGTTCACATGTGCTTGTAATGGGGGGGAGAGTAACTCGCCTCTCCATATATAGGCATGTCTCGCATGATCTGATACTACAAACACTCATTCTGAAGTGTTGTCGAGGTAAGCTACCTTTCTATGTGTGTCCGGGTCCTTGAATTCGTAAATGGTGATGGAGCTTACTTCACTTGGTTGTTCCATTCTATATCTCCAAAACGCTTCATATGTGCCCTTGTTCAAGAACCATTCAATGCTTCTGATCCACTCTGGGCTTAGTATTCTCGTCAATATTGATTTCCCTCTAGGCGTCCTAGGTTCCTCTCCTAATGGTTCTTTTCCTTGGGTTCCTGCTTCTGTCTCAGGGATGACTACACCAAACTCATCAGTATGATTAGGTTGGTTACTTATTATCTGTGTAAGCATCTCTCTCGAATTTCACCACTGGACATTTGAATCCAATGGTTTGGTCAAGGTTATGCAACTGAACCATTGATCTTCTCAAACCATCCTCATAGATGCAAGCACCTAGGTGGTTGGTTCGGACATGTTCTAATTGGGTTTTGTAGGGTCCTTTGGGTCTTTCCAAGTATGCTACACTTAACCCTCCTTCTGGTCTTTCTGTGCTAAAAGCCATTTCTAACTCATTGGTATCTAAGCACAACTCGTAAGGGTAACTATTCAATTGTTGTGCACACGAATGTGCAGTAGTTCCTACACTTGCTTCTTATGATCTAAGGCTTCATCAGTCTAAATTACCTATATGCTTCACTGATCTAAGGTTCATGAATTTGTCTTCCTTGACCTCTCAGTACACTTTCTAATTGCCAATGCTTCTTTGTTCTTAGTCAATTTTTTTGTTCTTAATTCTTTAAAATTCTTGTCTTGTCTCAATGTATGTGTCAGGAATCCACTTTTTGTTGTACTTTTGAGTTCTCGTTCCGTCAGACTTAAGTTCTTTCCTTTAAGTTTTTTTCGTTTCACACACTTTTATCTTGCTCTTGGACTTGAAAAATTAAGCCTCTTAGATTTGTTGCATTCCTATCGTCGTCCTAGTTCAATCCACATTGCTACACATTTAGCCTAAGCTAATAATTAACTGAGGGGGTTGAGTATTCTTCCAACCTCATGTTAGCTTCTTTGATTGCTTTGATGCCCAAGAAGTCGTGTTTCCCAAGCCTTGCGTACACCACCTCACTTGCCTTGATTGCCCTTGGATAGCTCTTGCTAGACTTGTACAAATCCAAAGTTTAGACCAACTCTTAAATCAATGATCAAACACTTTGATATATACACCTTTAAGGGTCCCTTTTCCTTTGGCTAAATTTCTCAAATGCCCCCTTGCTTTCCTTGTCCCATAGATGGGTTAACCTCAATTTGTCCTACCTAAATATCAACAGGTTCTCAGGGGTGAAAGCAGGTACACTGGCTATTCTTCAAATATGAGCTAAAGGGGTCTCCAATATGCCTAATAGGCCTTATATTTGCAGAAAAACAAAACCCTAATTTGGTGTTTCAGGCAGATAATCGTGATGGTCTGAGGTAATCGTGATGTTCTCATACTTTTGTGATGGTCTGAGGGTGTGAGGCATCGTGATGGTCGGACTAATGAGCAATCATGATGACGCTAGCCTATCAGGATGGTCAAGGGTCAACAAAACCATCACGATGGCATGAGCCTGTCGCGATGGTCATGAGCCATCGTGATGGCTTGAGCCAATCACGATGGTCTGGAACTGAAGCGTTGTGATGGCATACCTGTATCATCACGATGGTCTGAATTGACACGTGGCAAGTGGGTCGTCGCGATGGCATGAGCCAATCACGATGGTGTGAGCCTAACGGGATCGTCGCGATGGCTAGTGACAATTGTGATGGTCCAACTGAACCGTTGTGATGGTGTGAGATAGTCGCGATGGTCCGACTGAGCGGTCATGATGGTGTGCAATTATTGAGTGATGGTCCGATGACCCATCACAATGGTCCAGCAAAGAATCACGATGATGTGAGGGGGTCCAGTCATCGTGATGGTCAAGTGGACACTCGCGATGGCATGGTCAAGTGAACCATCGGGATGGTTCAAATGACACATGGCAAGCGCGTCGTCATGATGCTGTGAGCCAATCGTGAAGGTCTGGCCCGACGGGATCATCACGATGGTTAGTGACTGTCGTGATGGTCCAGCTGAATTGTTGTGAGGGTGTGAGGCTGTTGCAATGGCTCGGTTGAGCCATCGCGATGGGGTGAGTAGATCGCAATGGTGCAACACAATCGTGATGGCATGAGCCCATCGCGATAGTCCACCAAAATGCAAATTTAATTTTGCTCCATTTGTGGATTCCTATGTGCGCAAGTGTGCTCTATGTCTTGGCGTAGATTCTTACCAAAAATTTTGAACTTGTTAGACCATCGCGATGGTCTAACACCTACGGCAGATCTGACAGAAAGTTGACATTCTCACCTTTTTAGAGCTCTCCTGCTGTTTTGGAGTATTGTGCCTGCAAGAAAACTCAAAAACACATTGTGGTCATGATTCCAAGCCAAGTTAACAATCAAGCATGAAACACTAATGTTGGATATGCAGAGCATGGTTGTAATGAACTTTTCGTCAGCTTGTTTGAACGCATGCACTCTGAAATCTTGTAGTACTCGTAGAGGCACATTATGTTTTTGTGCTTCTATTAACACAGACCAGTATGTCATAGAATTCAATTATTATAGGTTTGAGTGAGCATGGAGTCAGTGGAGTTGTATTGAGATTGGATCGTGAAATGAATGGCACATGCTTCTTCTCAGATATTACCATATGTGTTTGCATAAGGAAAACATGGCATTCTCTGATGCAATTCTTGATGCCTCTGTAGGTTCAGATTATTTATAAGAGGGAAGCAGCATTCATTTTTATGCTAGAAAGTGTAGGTTATGGGAGGAAAACTTTTCTAGGAGTGTCGTAATCAAGGATGGGGGCATGTGCCCTACTTGGAGATGCAGATAGAGCATTTAAAGTGCTTCTTCATATGATTGAAGAAGAAGATGCTCGAAGGGTGTTTGATTCCATGAAAACTTTCACGGACATGCTGTAGTTTCACTGGTGGGACTATGAACATAGAAGATATCAAGATGCAATGAAAGTTTTAATAGAGCTTAAAAGAGAGGGAAAGATTTTGGAAGTAGCTCCGACAAATTATGACACATTACATATGAATAGAATATTAAGTTTAGGTTCTCATGTTGCTTCCAACCAGATTGATAGATTATGGGACTAGCAACATGGATTGTCACTCTCAAATCTAGATAATTCTTCAATATATGAGGAATTAGCTGAGATTAATGTTAATGATATAATTGGAGGTAGAGTTTCAAAAAACAATATATATATACTTCCTCGTGTGGGTGGCCTTAGTGTTCAAATCAGTGGGCATGTTTTTGGAAGGGTACAGATCACAGATTTGCATGATGTTAGGAAGGAGAATCCAACCAAAGATTTTAGGGAAGCATCGAGGGAGAGAAGAAGAAACCCTATGTGGGAAAAGAAGGAGAATCTTCAAAGGCAGGCGACCATGTGAAGAGAGCAGAAGATCAGAAGGCTGCTATTTTTCCATTAGAGTGGACTAGAGGGCACTCACGCAAGGGGATAAAGTGAGAAAACCATGATCGAAAGCACGTTGGTCTTTTTAGGGAAGAGAAGCAACTGGGTAGGGTGGAAAATAAAGATTGTCGGAACAGGAGCATAGGGGGGCTTTTGGTTTTTTCCCTATGTGCCATTGTTTTTGGCGCTTTCAGGCAGGAGTTTTGGGTCCTCTATAGGGGAATTCTTTCAAGAAAAATGGAGGACCTGTTCAGCCAAAAGGAAGGAAGTCTTGCTCGCTTAATAGATCCGGCTAAGCACCAAATAGTATCAACAAAGCATCTGGGTGCCGATTGCTGAGGGGAATCTAACTCTCTTGCACTTCAACTACATGGAAGGAGGAGGTTTTGTTATGGAAAGGGTAGTGGCCTCTAGGGCTTCGGGAGATAGAAGGAGTCCATTGTGAAGGCGATTGTGTCTACAATTGTAATGGACCATTCTATCTGTTCACCTATGAATCACTCTCTCAAACAATTGAACAGCTAGATAAGTGAATAGGTGACTCCTATGAGCAGAAAGAAATGAACTCAGAGCTTCAACATTGAAGAGAGAAATAGTGCTATGAATGTTAGAATTTCCCACCTCTGATATGCCTTTTGTCTGTTAAGATTGGGAGAAATGCATTAATTAAGGGATGCTAGAGGATCAATAGTGAGTTAACAGACATACTAGAAACAAGCATGCAGAATGTTCAACTTCAGAATGTTCAACTTCAGAATGTTCAACTTCAACTGAGAGAGATAGTGTCTATTTAATTTCATCTCTTCAAAATATGCATTGCTAGTTTTTAGCACAAAACAAAGGTTCCGCATTTGCAAAGCAAAAAAATGTGTGGTGATTAATTAATTGTGATGCAAATATGGAACATAAGATGCAATTTCTTTTTGTTCTTTTTCTTAAGTGTGAAATTTCATTATCTAAGATTTCATCGTATGTCTTGCCTGTATAATACAACATGCCACTTCCTAGATTGTTTAGGTATCTCCGTGATCTGAATGACCTGGACTCGAGATTTGAATTAATAATAATTTTTGCATGGAGCCAATGTTGAGAGAAGTAAAGGGGTACATGGAGCCAATAACTTGGTATAAGTGCAGATGTAGCTAGGAACTTTAAATGTAATTTCAAATTTTGCACATTTTCCAATTAGCTAAGACTATTTTATATTTGAAAAATAGTTGATCTTTTAGAGGATTTGTGTGTCTATACCTGAACTATAGCTGATGCTTTTGTCAAGTCCAATGCAGAAGTTTCGGTACAAACATGATTCAGGAATTCAATTTTGCGTTGTTATCCTTAGGGATTTCGTGTAAAAAACTATATATGTGTGCTGCTAGTAAATGTTGAGACTAGTGTAATGCTGTAGAAAGCTGCATCCACAATCAGTGACTACATTAGAGCCCCAAAAAGTGGCATCAGAGTATGACATCTAATTTGTGCTCGAAATGGGTCTATTTGTAAGGTAGAGACTTTTCATGCGACATGCTTTCTTGTGTCTATTCTAACCCATGTAATCTGATGCTATTACAAGAAGATCTTCTAGGACACTGCTTTCCATAGCCTTTTGTAAATAGGAACTGAAGGCCTTTGCTGAACTGGAATCACCATTTTTGAAAGAAGAGCCCAGTTGGATCATGTTATATACACTGAATCACTTGAACCAAGAATTATTTCTTAGTGCATAGAAATCTCAGCAAATGGCGAAATTCCCTTTCTGAGCAGTTGCGTGAAATCTCAAATCCATTGAATGCCTTTGAACAACATGAAACATAGCAAAACTTTTACCTTTTCAATTCATTCTACAAACGTTGTATATTTCAAATCCAAAGAGTACATTTATTTGAAAATATCAATATGTGAACTCCTTAGTGAATGATGTTTCTTTGATAACAAGGAAAGGTAAAATTCCAATGTAATTCCTTTTGTTGGTCAGTTTAGGTTCAAAATCGATTGCACCATGTTCACCTTAATTAAATTGTGAGGAACTCTACATGAGAAAGTATTTCTAGATCTCCATGGAAGTTTGATGTGACCATAGAACTTAATGCAATAGGGAAACTATAACTGCTTAACGAAAGAAAGACTATCGTACTCTTCTTCCCCTCCTTGTCATGAAAACCCATGATATACCTTGTGAACCCAACGTGAAAGGAGGTGAGTGTAGAAACTTCGAGCTTAGGAGTGAAAGCTTAGCAAGAAGTGTAGTTTGAAAAGCTCTTCCCATTCGATTGTTTATGGGCGACACTGCAATTTCCCAGATGGACGTCATAACTCAGCTCTTGCGCATCTAGAAGGAAGAGAAAAGAAGAAGTGCCATACAAGCATTCCATGAGCGAGTTATTAAATGAAGTGGTTATTTCGATGGTAAAAATGGCATGCGCTCTTGCAAGGAATACGAGTTGGAAGCTCGATACCTTGGAACCGAGCTTACTCTCCTAAATGATATAGACCTTATTGAAAACTTTGTATATGTGTCAGAGTTGCACTTGCAATGATCGATTAACAATGGAGGCCCAAATGAGGTGGCCACAATACAAATTGCCTCTAATAAAAATGTTTGCTCTCAAGGATATTGATAAAGTAACTCCTGATAGAACATGATAGGAGAGCAATAGAACATGATTGGGTATCTTTGTTTTTATGAGTGATAGATATAAAGGCCCGCGAGGAACTTCTTCCACAATTGCAAGACATGGAGACAAATTCCGGGCTTACAAAGAATTCAGATGAAGTAGAAGTAGTAGTGAAGAGGTATGTAGAAAAGAAAAGTGCTATGGGAAAATTCATGCAAAATTGGCAGGAGGACTTATAAGAAGAGCAAATGCAGGCACCATACCAGCCTACCCCAAATGCTCGAGTTAATAAACCAACTGGAAAGGAGGTTGTGCCTCGCAAAACCATGTAAGAGGTGTTTAAAAGGTTTAGTGATCTGACGATCCAGAGTGTTAAGCAGATGATGGAATCCCAAACCCCACAAACAACTAACAATAAAGTCCCAAAAGCTCCTGAAGTTAAAAGGTGTATCTAGTGTGACTCTTTGGAGCACAACAGATACTCGTGTGAGAGCTTTAAAGAAGCATTCGCTAAGAATCTAGTATTCATAAAGGAGAAGATGATTTATGACTCAAAAATCAGAGAAAAGGTTAATATTAACTTTGGTCGGGGAGGCATGAGAGTGTTTTTCCCTGGTACTTCTGGTAATGTTGCTTCAACATCTCATACATCTACATACGTGTGTCACATAATTTATGAAAATAGTGATCCAGAATCATGGTATAAAGTGATAAAGTCCCTAGATCAGGGAAAGATGCATCATGAAATCTTAATGTCAGCAAGCAATGAGATCCGAGGTGTAATCGGATGGGACGATCCTGTAGATACTCGCTTGATTGCACTTATTTATGCTCTTCAGTGGAGCATGAGGCGGTAGTGGAAGAAAAATGGAGGAGAACTAATGAAGGTGAAGAAGAGAAAAGAAGAACTAGGTGTCAAGTAGAAGCTTCACAAGATCAATTTCAAACACCAAACCAAAATCAACCAATACAAACAAACCAGCCCACTTAAGTAATTCCCCCATTCCAACCACAATAACCCAACCAAATCAAATTCTAACCCAAGTTCAAACCCCAACTTCTACTTAGGTGCTAGTTCGTACTCAAGTTAATAATCCTCTTCAGGATCAAGAGATGAAACCCACAAGGAGAGGACAAGAAAAGGTGAAAAATCCATTGTACATGGTAAAATGGTACATTGAGCAAGCCATGGATTTAAAACAAGTTCTTGAGAAAAGAGTGATCGAATTTACACTAGGTGAGTTGCTGGGAATAGCTTAACGGGAATTTCTAGAAGTAATTATCGACCTCTTAAGAAGAAAATGGTAACCAATAGCTGACATGCAAGAGACTGATAAGATGGATGAAGAGACACCTATTCAAGCTATGCAAGCACAAGTACAAGAATTGAAAAGTGCACTTGAGCAAAATTGAATCTAACGTACAGCCATGCGCACATGAGGAAATGTTCTTGGAGCAGAATTCTCTAGATATAACTCCTTTAATTCATTATATTAGAGATCATTCACGGCTGAGACATTAGTACGATTAGATAAAATCAATACACGAGTCGTCACTCTTATCGATCACGAGTTTGAAATCAACTTAATGTCCAAAGATCTCTACATAAAAAGGAAATGGCCAATAGATATGCAGCCAGGCTGGAGAATTCGGGCTACTAATATGATGCCAGGTGAGCTATTTGGTGCATGCCCATAGGTACTAGTCACAATTGGGGATCTTAGTGATTATCAAAACTTCTTCGTCCAAGATCATTCCAGCTACTTGTTGATTTTAGGGCAGCCATACATTACTGCCTTGAGGATGGAGACAAGAGTCTTAGAGGATGGATCAGCCTATGCATGAATCCGGAGCAAGGATGGAAAGAAAGTGGTCCAGTTTATGAGGGTTTGTGTGGACTACGTCAGGAACAGGACTTCTCTTTGGACAAGACCTATTCCTGAAGAACTTGAAGATCAAAGTTTTTAAACGAAGCTTTCATAAATCGGGACTATGGAAGCTTGAATAGCGAAAAGATGTCGAATGTAAATATGTTCATATCGAGTTTCATAGCACTTTCTTCAACAAGTTCATTTCAATTTCGTGTTTTTTTAGTTAAAAAAGTGGGAAAAATAGTATATAGTATATCTTCAAAGAAACTTTTATGGATGTAGAGTGCTTGACTTCTACGAGGAAATATTTGGAGTTTTTGATGAGATATCTTTTGCAGATATGTTGTTTGATTTGCAAGAACTGATTGAAGAAGAAGAAGTGACCACATGATTCAAATGCACTCTATTTCCATGTACAAGGAAATAGCAAGGTTTAAGCAAGATGAAAAAGAAAAAGAATCTTTCGTTGAAACAAAATCGAATCCATTCTCAGTCAGCTGGAAGAGGCTCATTTGAGCTTGTCCATAGAGCAATCAGTATTTGGAGTGCAAGAGGTATTGATTGTAGGAAGTCTATGTGGTCCTAAAGGAAGAAACTCGTGTCCAAAGAAAGGTGACACCATTCAACACATGAAAGAGGTCTGCTCCTCAATTTCTAAGGTGAGGAGATTTCTTCAGGCATGTGTTTTCTATGTTGTGGGGATTCCTTATTTTGCCCATGTTGCAGACCCACTCTATCAATTGCCTCAAAAAGGGTAGAGATTTCAATGGAAGGATATCCATACTCAAGCTGTGAGGAAATCAAAGAAGGCACTTGCAAAAGCACCGCTGCTTAGAAAAGATGATTATAGTGACAATAAACAAATCTATATCACCATAGATACGAGTCCAATGGGTATAGGCTGGGCCATTGGCCAAGAAGATGATGAAGGGAAAAGGTATGTGATTCAATTTGGATCTAAAGTACTAAATGTTTGCCAAAGAGGTTACCCTCATATTAAGCGAGAGCTTTGGGGGATAGTGATCGCATTAAAGAGTGATAAAGAATATTTGATCAGAGCAAATGTAGTGGTGGAAACAGACTCCTTACCACTATTGGGAATGATTGTGAACTGTTCCACTATAGACATTGCCATGTTAAGATGGATGGCGTACATCAAGTCGCTAAACCCCGAGTTTGTTCATATAGTCGGGAGGAATAATGTGGTAGCTTACATGCTATCATGAGCTATATATGAAAATGAAGACTTGATGATCTCTAATGATGAAGAGATAGATTTGGATTTTTATGCTTTGCATGTACATACTTCGAGCTTAGAAGAAGCATCTACAAGACTGAATAGAAGAGAGCCTACTCATCAGATTGAAAAACCTGAGACTAGTATTGAGTCTTCGAGAAGAGGAAATCAAAAGAGCTTAGGAAGCGGGGAAGGAAATCGGAAAAAGAGAAGAAAAAAATTACCAAGTTCAAGTAGGAATAACAGAAAGATTCAATGAAGATGAATATGAAAATGAGTGGAAGGAAATCCGAAGATACTTAAGCATTAAGTCTCCTCATCCTAGTTGGAGCAAAGAAAAGTTAAGTACCATTCGGAGAAAGTCAAACAATTATTTTCTAAAAGATGGGTTACTTTGGAAACAAAAGATGGGAATAAGCAAGACACCTCAGTGACTTGTAGGTTGCAATGAATCAAGAGACAAGATTATGTGTGAAATGCATAGTTCACTATGGGTCGGACATAAAGGCTTTCAAGGGACTTATGAAAAGATAAAGGAAAGACATCGGTGGCCCGAGATGTATGTAGATGTGCAGAAATATGTGGCCACTTACAAGACTTGCCAAGTGTACTCGAATGTTAAGACACAGAGATGAGTTGCATCCGACATATCCTCTTAATATCCACTATAAGTGGGTTGTTGATCTGGTTACAATGCCATTAGGGGTGCAACAAATGAGATATATTGTGCTGGCAAGAGAGGACCTAACAAATGATGTTGAGGGAAGAGCACGGAGGACAAAAAGTACGAGCAATGTATGTAGGTTTTTGCTAGAAGATGTGCTTGGTAGATTTGTCTATGTTGAGATAATAGTCGTTGACAGAGGTGATCTCAATGCTCAGGAAGCCAAAGACCTCTTTGACAAATATGGTATTCGTTTATCGCTCACCACTGCTTACAATCTTGAAGCCAATGGGAAAATTGAGCGTGGACATAGCGATTATTAAAGCTTTGGCTAAGGCTTGTGAGGGAAAGATAAAGAATTGACCAAAATACCTTCCCTTTGCGCCCTATGGGTAGACAAGATGACATGCACTAGGACTACTAGATACATACCAACAAAACTAATGTATTGTCAAAAACCTATATTACTGACACATTCACATGCTCCAGCATGGACTTCTTTGCCTTGGGGGATGAGACATCGAGAGAAGATCTTCTAGCAGTGTGGATTCTTCAATTGGAGAAAGGAAGAAATCTAGTAGAAGAAGTTGCAGTTAAGCTCATAGCATCTAGAGAAACAAATAAGATTGCATTCGACAAGTCCCATAGGTTAAGACACAAAAAGTTGAATGAAGTAGATTGGGTACTTGTCTATGATAGCTCACTAGATATGCAATACGAAGCCCGAAGGAAATTGGTGAAGAGATGGTTCGGATCCTATGTGAATGTAAAGTGTTCGACAATGGTACGTACTCACTCTGGGAACTAGATGGAACCAAGTTAAAGGAATTGATTGTTGGGAAAAGAGTTAAGCTATTTAAAAGAAGAGAGAATGAGGATTATGAGACATTGATAGATGAAGAGGAAGAAGAAGACGAAGAAGATGAGGAGCTTGCAGAAGAGATTCAAGATGGAGAAGAGGGATAAATAAAAATGGAAACCAAAGAATATAATTGTACGCATATGTAAATATTAAAAGTGGTAAATAAATAAGAGGAATAATTGGGTATGAAATAATGTATGCACCCCAAGGGTAAGACTCTACATTGAATAATAAAATTCTATAAACATGAATGCATACTAATGTACATAAATTACAAGTAAGATCATTTCTAATGTGTCTTTCCTTGCAGGTGCAATTGTAGAAACAGATAAAGAATTGTGATTCAACCATGGAGAGGAATTTTCCTCATGAGGGCGAGACATCATCTCCGAGGAATATAGTTTGAGATAGGAGTGCAAATTTAAATCCAACTAGAAATAGAGCTCCAACTCAAATTAGAAATATATCTTTAGTATAATCTCCGAGTGATGCCTTTATTTTAGTACTTACTCCCCCACCTATAAATCCGTTAGCACACAGAACAATGATTGAGGAAGGACCATCAGCTAGAATAGCTTCAAATCAAACTAGGGATACACGTCTAACTCGGCCTAAGGCTAGACCTTTAGATCAGGCCAGAAATAGAGAACTCGCTCGAGCGAGGAATGTGCCTTTAGACCCATCCACATACTAAATTTTCTTGTCCACCTATTTGTTCCCTATGCCTGCACATATTCGAGAAGAACAAGACAGAGTTCTAGTAAGAATATATCATGAAATGCTTCGAGAACAAAGTAAAGATGATCTGTTAAGCATGTTGTCACATCAAGATGATGCATAGGTTCAGAGGGGGTGGATGTGGTCATGATTCAAATCCAAGTTAACAATCAAGCATGAAACACCAATGTTGGATATGCAAAGCATGGCTGCAATCAACTTGTGGTCAGGTTGTTTGAATGCATGCACTCTGCAATCTTGTACTACTTGTAGAGGCACATTATGTTTTTGTGCTTCTATTAACATGGACCA
>CM035426.1:42721181-42726181 GCA_020310875.1 Ceratopteris richardii
GTTATTGAGTGTGCCTTGGTGCTATTCTTCCCAAAATTGCATCCAAGATCTTCTTCTGGGTATCGGGAAAAAGGATGGATTTACCTGTAATAAATATTGTGCAGATTCCCAATGCACCCGTAGAATAAGATTCTTTTCCAAAAATTTTTGTCTCTAGATTAGATCTGCTTTGTCAAATTCTTCCTATGTATAAGAGAATGTATTTGTTTTGAACTATAAGTCTTGATCTAGATCTCTACTAGCTTTAATTGCACCACATCCACATTGAGCCATGTTTTTGGTATGCTCGATTCTTTTCTCGTTTGTACATCCTTTTCCTTGTCAATATGCATTGTCTTGTTATGTGGTTGTCTTATTTTTAGCTAAATTTGATGTTCTTCTTTTTCATGTATAGTAGACTTAGTAGTACTTCCTTGAAAAGTCACATCCAAAGGTGAAGGCTCTACCACTATCCTTATAGGCATGAATGGTTCTCGTTCTTCCCTTTCTTCTTGTGTTTTCTCTTCCTTTGGAATCTTCATTGTAACTTGATCGTCAAGGTTAGTTTCTGTGACTTGAAGCTTTGTTGTGTCATTCATTTTTAATGTGTGTACATCCTCTTTTCTTGGATTTTCTTTTTGTCTATCTTCGGCAATAGCTTTCGGTCCTTGATCCGATTTCTTGCTTTCGACTTCAAGTGAATCCTTGACTTGATTTATTTCATCCCAATTACCATCATCATTTGATTCACTCCCGATATCAACATTCATAGTTGATGGTTCATGTTCTTCCTGCATATCCAATGATAAACTGGATCAGTGGAACTTGGTTAGTCTTTTTCGTGGCAAGGATGCTATATGCCCATGATGGTAATGATGCCCTTGGACTGGCAGATTGATCTATCCCTCCATGAACTTGTGAGTCTCCTCCATGGCTTCTTGCAATTTTGCTTCCATAATAGGTATGAGCTCCTCAACTTTGGTTCAGGGAGTACATGTGTCCTCTTTGATGGTGGAGTTGCTTCTTCCACTTTTAGTACCTCCCTTAGTCTTTTTTCTCCTTGCATCACTGGTTGTGAGCTTGTGCTTGCTTCTTCTGTTATCTTCACTCCTTTCTTCTTTTTCGGTACTGTTGCTAGCTTCATAGACTTAGCCATTTTAGCAGATGATGGCATTTTTGTGAGGTATTCTTGAATGTCTAAAGTGTGGTATATCAATATTGTTAGAGCCACACTTCCATTCAAAAACTTCTTATTGCTAGTAATTAAACTATTATCTTTTGTGGTCTCATATACTTGTGCATATTAGGAAAGAAAAAATGTTAATGCACCAACCGGACTTCTTCTTTAATATCAATACGATTAATATCCACAAATGTTATGGTTTTGGTGCCATGAATTTCTTCCTTGAGATCCATGGTTCCATCCTTGATCCATCCAAATGCTTCTTTAATGAGCTCGTGCATGAATTTATTGTTACCCAGTCACCTTCTACATCTTGAACCTTGCCTTCTAGCAGTGATGGTTTGTCTAAGGCTAGATGAAGGGTGTTCATGACTTGAGTGCATCTCCAAAAATCTGGCTTGTGGATTGGAAACTCAAAATACTTATGGATTCCACCTTCTTTCATCACATACATTGTTGATGGAGGCTCATGTAAGACCTTGAAGTCTTGGGACATCACTGGAAATTGATGGTCTGTATCCATGATCTTAATAGTCACCAAGAAAAAATGGTCGCCTGTTGGTTGGTCTTCTCGAAACCAATGACCTTTGGCCTTTGTCACACTCTTCATTGGAAATTTTGGCACTTCATCTTGAATCGTCACTTCAGAGTCTTCGGAAGCCATCTACACTCATAATGTAGTAGAGATCAGTTCAAGAAAGAAACCAATTCCGCATGTTTATGTGTAGTTTGTTAATATGTCATCCTCCACCACTCTGTACCCCCTTCCGTAAGTAGAGAATCCTTGAGTTTTTCTATCTCTCGAGTCGCTGTGCCCCAGACTGCTTTTGGAATCCATATGTGTTGATGTAATAAAGTGATAGGTAGGAGATGGTTGAACCACACCCTTGACAGATAGGATATGGTTGAATACACCCTAAGAGAGAGGATTAAGAAGTAATCCTCAACCATGTCTTTTGGGGCAAGTGGTTAGCCCATCACATTCCTAACCAAGAGGTTGTGAGTTCAATTCCTTACATTGGTATCAGAGCCTAGGAAGTAGGCTTGGGAAAGGTGGATTGACCAAATGGCCTCTAAAAAAGGTGCTTGGGCACTCTATCATGTGAAAAGGTAGGAATCTGCGAAGCGGCACTTTGAGAACTCTATCCAATAGAGATTGAGGTGTATCTCTCAATCCGTAGGTCGGATTGAGTCATGTAATATATTGTTGGAAAGCTCTCGGAACGAACTTTCCAAATATGATGAGATAGCTAGAAACTGTGAAACCCTTGGGAAACCATGGGTGGAACTTGATTGAGGGTTCAAGATACCAAACATGGGTGAGAACAAGGTTCAAGATTGAGGTGTAGAACAAGGGCCCAAGACACCAAGGTTGCGAAAAAGAAGGTTCAAGACACCAAGGTTGAGAGAAAGGGTTCAAGAGACCAAGGTTGCAAACAAAGTTCAAGAAATTGTGCGAGGTTGAGGACATCAATTGAAGGGTACCTAGGGAGTTCAAGGGGCTAATCACCGAGGATAGAGGGATACAAGAGTAGATCATTGAGGATAGTGATTGACCAAGGAGGGAAGAATGTAATAAAGTGATAGGTAGGAGATGGTTGAACCACACCCGTGATAGATAGGAGATGGTTGAACTTCACCCTAAGAGAGAGGATTAGGAATTAATCCTCAACCATGGCTTTTGGGGCAAGTGGTTAGCCCATCACATTCCAAACCAAGAGGTTGTGAGTTCAATTCCTTACAGTTGCTGTGATTTCTGAGCCTCCACCAGTGATTTTGGAAGCCATACATGGAGAATTCTTGGTTTATCCCCGTGAGATTTTGAACTATGTTTATTTCATTGCTTTTTTGTTGGAGGGTCGGTTGTTCCTATCTTGTACTTGTATGTTGAGGTGGTTGATCCTTGCATATCCATGGTACTCACGTGTTCATTTGAGGTGGTATTCTGGCGATCGATATCCATGTCGGTTTTTTTCTTATAGTGTTGATGGGTTGAGAAATGTCCTCACTCTTTCCCTCAATCTCATGTCCTATAGGAGAATTGGTATTCATGCAACACCTCACTACCAGCAGTTGGATATATCTCTATCTGAAGCTTCTTCCCTATCTTCCTTTAGGTCTTCTCCCCTAGGTAGATTGTGCTAATGATTGGTGATGAAGACTTGTTTATGCCCTACTTTGGTCGATATGTACCCCTTTGTAAGGTGTATGCTGACTTCCTTTTCAAAACTCGACTTGTCCTAAGATCAAGTCTTCAATAAGGTCTTTATCTTTGCATACCAAGAGTCTTTGCTCCATAGTGGGATTTCCTACATGAAGGGGCACTAGGACTTCTCCTATACACTCGATGATTTGTCCTCTGATTCCTATCATATATGCCTTAATGGGAGTCATGGTCGTTTTGAGATGAGTGGCTAATGACACCTGCATGCAACTTAATGCCACTCTTGTGTCAATTAATGCATCCACAAATTGATACTTCGTGTTTTCGATTCCTAGGTTTAAGTATGGTCAGAAAATACTATTGCTTGCATTTTTTGCATTACCTACTTGGTAGTCTTCCATGGGTACAAGTTCCCTCTCCCTGTACATATCGTTCATCTCTCTATCTCATCCACTATTTATGTTTCTTGATTCGCTCTAAAGCTTCCGTTCGAGCTTCTTCTCTAATTCTTTCTTCTTCCTTTTTTCGATTTTACGCTCCTACAAGTCGTGCTAGCATTCGGTCCGTCAATGGTTCCATATATCTTTTAACTCTACAACCACTAATGTAGTTGGGAAGTACATCTCCATCCAGTGTGGCTAAGTTTACTACTCCACCGGTTGATATTCGATTTATCAATAATGGTCCATACCCTCGATGTTGCGATTTCTTTGCATGCTGTTTCAACATCTATACTAATACTAGATCACCTTCCTTTAAGACCTTATCTTTAATATGTGCATCGTAATAGGCTTTTTTCTCCTTTTAGCGGCATAAATTCCTACCACAGCTTGTAGTCTTGCTTCATGTAGTTTTTCAATTTGGTCCAATTGTTGGGATAGTTCATGGCCTGTCCAATTGTTCTGTTGTGCTATGCGTAGGGTAGAGGCTAAAAAATCAATTGGTAGAATTGCATTATGTCTGCATAATAAATTGAATGGAGTGGTTCCAATGGCCGTTTTGTAAGCCACACGGAAGGCCGGAATTGCATGATGCAATTGTTTGTCCTAGTCAGACCTTCTATTGTTAACTATTTTGGTCAACACTATGCACAATACTTTATTGGAACTTTCAGCATGACTATTGGCTTGGGGATGGTAAGGGGCTGATTTTTTGTACATCACAAGGAATTCATTCATCAGTGATTCTACTACTTTGTTGATGAAGTGTGTTCCCCTATCACTCACAATTTCTATTGGCAATCCATTGCAAGTAAAGATAGTTTCAATGAGAAATTTAGTTGTGGTTTGCATGTCATTTTTCCATGTTGCTTTTTTCTACCCATTTCATTAGATAATCAATGACCACTATTATATATTCGACATGTGATCCTTTGGCTAGAGGATTTATAGGTCCTATGAAATCAATTCCCCATTTGGAAAAGGCTCTTGTGCAGATCATGGGTTTTAGAGGGGTCATCTCTTCTTATAGGGTACTTGGTTCTTTGGCACACCTCACAACTTTGTACATACGTGTTGGCATCCATGTGTAGAGTTAGCCACCACAAGCCTACAAAGAGAATCATTTTTATAGTTTTTTCAGCTGAAAAATGTCCTTCTGCTGCTCCTACATGCATCATCTCTAAAATGGGTAAATATTCTCCTTCATGTACACATAACCATAGCTGATTGTCCT
>CM035426.1:42731181-42753681 GCA_020310875.1 Ceratopteris richardii
CGCTACCATGGACTTTCTTGATTTCTTTGAAACTTTGTATGTGAGCTTCCTTTGACATCCTTGATGTATCCTGGACTTCGGGGAATTCCGGCTACCTTCACCAAATATGTTTTTTGTAGGCCTTCACAAGTGAGAGAGGAGAGAAAATCTCAACGACATTCGCCCCCACTAAACCTGCGATTCCTCCGGAAGCGCCACTCTAGCATCTGTGAAAAAAAAAATGTTCCAGGCATCAAATTCTTTTATAGGCAACATAAGAAACATGGAAGGAAAATTGATTATATGCATGAATAAGTAGGTAACGTGACATGAAGCAAAATTTGCATGAAAGAAAATTGAAACAGGCAACATGAATATGCATGAACAAATAGGCAACATATATGCAAATGAACAAGCAACATTGGCAACAAGAAAGAAAAAAAACAAGCATCAATATGAAGTGGAAGTGGATGTATTGAGTCGTTTTAAGCATCAGTTCCTCTCATCCTGAAGAAAATTTTGTACCTTTTTCATAAAGCAATCTACCTTAAATATGATTATAAACAAAGATTTAGGATTTTCAAGAGACATCTTTCATCTTTAGCTTATTTTAGATCAACTCCTTTCCTACATAAATATGAATATGCTCTTTCTCTAATAACATGCAAGGAAATCTAACTAAACTCCACTAATGCATAAATCTGCCTATATAGCCCGTGATTTATTCTACTATGCCTCTTTATCCTCCTTTGGCTTGCTTTTTTTTTTTTCTTTGATGATGATGATGATTCGGCAACTTTATGGTTACGATCACTTTTTTTGGGATGGAAGAAAGTGTAAACTTCTTGGTAACATGTAGCAACTTTTTTTTTTTTGACGGGGAAAAATTAAACCCCGATACAAGGTACAACCATTTTTTATGACGGAGAACAGTCGTTTAAACTCCGATACAAGTGCTATGAGATGGACTAAGGATGTAGAAACATGCGATAGCAGGAGCTAGGATTTCAACAATTATGCTTTCGATACAGGATACATATGCATGTTTATATATGAAAGTCATGTCACCAGAATAAACCTCCAAATCTACATGCCCTATCTTTCCACAATCCTAGATTATAATCAATTTCTTAGTAGATAAATTACTACTTAAGATACAATTTTACACAAGTAGAGAAATCATCATTTGCCCTTTTTGACTCAAGTGATGTGGATATGCAATGCAATGCAATGCAAAGACTGAAAAAAACATGCATGAAACAAGCATGGAAAAAAAATAGAATGAACTTGAAAAAAAACAAAGCAACATGAACTTGAAAAATTAATGATATTTTCATATGTTTTTTTTTTAATTCCTTTTTTTTAAATTATTTTTATAACATGGATACTCCTGTTTATGAATCGGACTCATTGTTGTCATCTTCTTCAATGTCCTCATCCAAAATATACTCATCATTATCACGTTTCTTGAATAGCTTTATCCTTTTACCTGCAATCAAAGTTTTTAGTGCAACACCATTTAATTCACAAAGAGCATACGTACCATTGTTGTTGACTTTTGATACAATGTATGGCCCAAACCACCGTTGAGTGAGCTTTTTGCGTGCATCATATTGAGAGTCAAATGTACTATCATAAATGAGCACCCAATCCCCTACTTCAATTGGCTTAGGACGCAATCGATGAGTTTTATCAAAATAATGCTTGTTCTTCATTCTAGATTCTCTTAATTTTTCAATGGCATCATCAAGTCTTAATTTACCTTGTTCTAACTGTTTAATGCGCAAACTCAAAAAATCATCAGTAGACATGTTTTCAGACCAAGGCAAATTTGACCATGCAGAAATATGAGACTGAATTGGAAACAATGGTTTTTGACAGTACATGAGTTCAACAGGCATATACCCAGTAGTGTGTGTGCACGTCATTCTATCTGCCCAAAGTGCAAAAGGTAAGAATCTAGGCCATTGTTTGATGTCACCGTTACATGCTTTAGATATGGCTTTCACAATAGGTGGATGCCCTCTCTCTATTTTACCATTGGCCTCTGGATTATATGCAGTAGTGAGAGACAAACGAATACCGTGACGCTCAAAGAACTCTTTAGCTTCTCTCGCATTTAACTCTCCACGATCAGCAACTACTTTCTCTATGTACCCAAAGCGACTTATGACATCTTCAAGCAAGAATTTGCAAACATTGTAAGTGGTCTTAGATCGTAGTGCACGTCCCTCTACATGATTAGTTAAATCTTCTCTTGCAAGTACAATGTAACGCATTTTGTCGATACCTTTAGGCATAGTTACAAGATCTACTACCCACTTGTAGTGAATACAAGGTGGATAAGTAGGATGCAACGGATCTCTATGTTTGACTGATGAATGAAGTTGACAAGTAGAACATGTAGAAACATAGCTACTAATGTCAACATACATCCTAGGCCAATAATAGGTACTTCTTATTTTTTCATATGTTCCAAAAAATCCTTTATGACCTGCCCATAATGTCTCATGCATTTCCTTCATTACTTGTAATTGAAGCCCTCGTTTTCCTAGGACTCGTTGTGGATTCTTAACCTTACCCTTAGCATGTCTCCAAAGATAACCATTACATAGGAAAAAGTTATAAGCTCGTTTCCTAATGTTACGGAATCTATTCGTAGTCCAATTAGGTAATGGTTGTGGTGTACTCAGATACTTTCCTATGTCTCTCCATTCATTTTCATACTCAGATTCATGAAATTGCTCATACTCGTATATATGTGGAACATAGTCAATTAAGTTCACATTCTTTATTAGATCACTTTCAAGATCATCAAATCTAGCTCTCGATAACATATCAGCAACTGAATTTGACTTACCTGAAATATGAACTAACTCAGGATTTATGAACTTAATATATGAAATCCATCTAAGCATGGCTATATCAGGAGATGAACAATTGGCTATCATTCCAATGAGAGGGAAACAATCAATCTCAACTTTGACATTTGCACCAATGAAATATTCTTTGTCTGTTTTCAAAGCTGTTACCATACCCCATAGTTCTCGTTTGATCTGTGGATATTTTCGTTGTGTTTCATGTAGAATTTTGGCACCAAACCTAATTGCATATCTATTCCCTTCACTATCATCTTGACTTATGACCCAACCTATACCAATAGGACTAGTATCAACAGTCAATATAATAGGTTTGTTAGCAGAATAGTCTACACGCTTAAGGAGGGGAGCTTCAAGCAATAATTTCTTCAACTTACGCATAGCTTGAGTGTGTTTGTCAGTCCAAATAAATTTTTGTTTCTTCCTCAACAAGTCATAGAGACAATCAGCAACATGAGCAAAGTGTGGGATCCAAATAACATAAAAGATGCAAGCACCAAGAAATCTACGTACCTCACTCACGTTGTTACATGTTTCTGAAATCTTGCTAATGGCATCAACTTTTTGTGGGTATGGCTTTCGACCATAATGGCCACATAAATGTCCAACAATAAGAACCTCGTTGACACCAAAAACAGATTTTTCTATGGAAAATGTGAGACCTACCTCTTCAAATCATTGAAATATTCTTTCACAATCAGAGATATGGTCAAGAACAAATTTACGACATCCAGATGAATCTAAAGTAATGTCCTTTACACGTTCCTCACTCCCTTTAATTGGAATAGCATCAATGAATGCCATAGTTATATGAGGGATAAAATCATGTAAGACCATATTCATAGCACTCATCATATGAGCCACAGAATTAGTCGCTCCTTGAGGTAAAGTACATATTCGCACTAAGCCTAAAGGATTTTTCATTGTGGTAATGTCACGACTATCAATTGCTAATTGAAATTGGTCATATCCAGAATATAAATCACCCATTGAATAGATAGAATGTCCTGAAAATGATTCAGCAAACTCATCTACAATGGGTCCTGTTCCTACATTCCTTATGGTGACTTTATTGACGGGTTGGAGATCTTGAATAAAACGTAGTTTCCCATTCTTTTTAGGCACAGTGAACCATCTGTTTGAGTAAGGTGCAAAAGATGGCTCTAAAATTCTCATGTTTATCTTCTCCTTAAGTAGTTTCATTAGCTCAGGTAAGTGAGCCTTTGGAACAGGTATAGGACGAAGATTCCATGGAATATGTGGAATAGTAAAGATTATCATGGGTGCAACTAGCTTAGGATCTACACAACCAATCTCATGAGGATACATAGTAAAGGCTTTTCCATGGCTACGTATGACTCCCTCAAATTTATCTCTCTGTGCTGGCAAAAGAAAGTCATCATCTCTACCAATTTTCACCTGTTTGATTGTCTCATCCGTGAATGTATGTCCTATGTTTTTCTTATCCCGAAGAGTTGGATCATTTTTCACATCAATAATTTTTTCATTACTTCCTTGAGGTAATGGTTGAGCTATGGGTTTGATTTTTTTGTCTACAGTTTTGTACTTTGTTTCAACTAAGGCATCATGTGTTTGGTTAAATTTTGAGCACTTGTCAACATTGAGAGCATACTCATCAAGGGAAGAAAGAAGAATAATATGGGAAATAGAATTTTGTTGAAGGCATAACTCTAACTCCTCAAGAGTAGAGAAACAATGAGATGTCTCAATCACATGCTCAATGTTCTTATCATGTTCCATGATTTTGTTGTTTTTATAAGTTTTTTGGGTTTTTTGGATAAAAGACTTGGACAATTGACTCTTATGAAGAAAATCTAATCTAGAATGTGGAAAACAAAGTGAAAAACTATTGTACATGTTGGTTGGATGCGAGATGTCAAACCAATATCCACTGTTGTCCCGCTCAACAATGGATTCTATCCGAAATTTTGATCATATGTAGCTCCAAACATGAATCGAGGTGCACAACCACTACAAGCATGCTCATGACCATGAGTAACAATAGGTTTCTTTCTAATTGACAATCTATTCCTAGGATGATTCACTCCTACCGTCATGACTTGAAGTGATTGCATTCCATCCTTAGACTTAAATCTAGCATAGGTAGACCCATCATCCATGGCTTTAGTTTCCATACGACTCTCACAAATAAAGGGTTGACCTAAGAGAACTTCATAGGAGCAATTATCTTGAATAAAAAAGTGAAACTCTTCTGTGATTCCTCCTATGGATATGGGCACACTAGCACATGCTCCATACAGGGTACCTACACCATTATCTGTAGTTCTCATACGCCATCCACAATCTTTATCTATGGGCCATCGAAACTTATCATAGACTTCTCTTGAAATCACATTGATTTCAGAGCCGGAATCTACTAATGCATTTACAGTGACAGTGTTCTTATCATTTCCTATTTTAACATGCATCTCTGATGTGCCTCTAGACCAAAATGTTCTTTTAAATTGACTTTCAGGATTGTTTTCATGATTTTCATGGTCAGGTTGAATAGGTCATAAGAAATTTTTATTAACATTTACTTCATCATCATCAAGTCCTCTTCATCAGATTCATCAAAGTTTAAGGCTTCATTCATAGCTTGATCTTGATCTAGAGAATCTTGCATCTCAGTATCTAGATTAAGCGGAAACCTCTTCCTTTTAATTAGGCCGATAAAGTTATCTTTAAAAACAGGCTTTGCAATAGAGAAAACTTGTTCTAAAGACATAGTCACTTCACTCTTAAGCAAAATGTCATCTAAAATCTCCATAGGATCTATTTTTCTCTCAATTTCTGAAATCAAGATGGCTTTAAGTTTTCTCTTTGGTTTCTTTTGTTTTTGCTCAGGGTCTTGTTTTTGTTCATGTTCTCGTGCTTGGTCTTTAGTTTGTTTTGATTGTTCTTGTTTATCTAAAGGATTTGGTTCTATTTTTCTTTGCTTTGTCTTCTTCCCTTTTTGTTTCTCCTCTTGTTTTTGTTCATTGGATTCTGATTCTTGTTTTTTATCTTTAGATTGTGATGTTTCTCCTTGCTCTATGATTGTTTCTATTCCCTCTGAGGTTTGTTTTCGAGTCACTCTTCTTTCACTAGGCTCAGCTTCATCTCTTTTTTGTTTTTCTTCTACATTGGATATGTGAGAAATAAGAGATTGATCTTCTATCGGTGACTCCCAAGCCGTTATTCTCCTAATCTCATCCCGTGCTCTTACTAAAGCCTCTATGGAAAAATCACCTTCCTTTGTGGGTTTACTTGATTCTACTTGTTGTTCATCAAGAGCTTCTAGTTTCACTCCTCTAGTTCCTACGTCCATTATGGTTATATTTTCATAATGTTTTTTCATTCCTCCCTTACCATAATTTCCTTGCAAAGGTAGCCTAGATCGATAGTCACATATTTTCTTGTCTATGTCTATTACTAGTCGTTGCTCCTTAGCAGCCTTCAATAGTTCACAATCTCTCAAAAAGTGCTCTAACGAATCACACCAAGGACACCTACGAGGGCCACGCACAAAACCATTTTGATTTTGAGGATTTTGATTAACTTGTGGTGGGAAATTTTGAAATTGAGGATTTTGTTGATAAGGTATTGTTTGAACAGGATAATTAGGATTTTGAAAAGGCAATTGATGTATTTGAGGAGCTTGGGAAGCAACATTTGGTGCTTGAGGTGCAAGAGGAGCTTCCATATTATATGGTTGATGATTTTGAAAATTTTGATTTTGAGGATTTTGAAAAGCTATTTGAGAAGCTTGAGGATACATGTTTTGATACATTTGAGGATTTTGCACATGAGGATGAGGATTTTGCATTGAAGGATTATGCATTGGAGGAACTTGATATGCTTGAGTAGGAGCGACTTGTGAATTTTGATTGGTAGCTATAACATGTTGATTAGGCTCTTGAAAAGTCATTGGGTTCATTTGATTTTGGAAAGTTTTGGTGTAATTAGATTGTAAAGCATCTATAGTCTTGGCCAAATTGGATTGTGTAGCAATAAGACTTTCCATTTGCTTAGTGAGAATTTCCACTTGAGATTGTTCAACTACACTTTTATTTGGCTCTACTTTAAAACCTTGAGTAGGCTCCATCATTTGAGGAATATGAGTAGAGTCAAAAAGCATAGCATGAGATTGTTCTCTAACTTGCTCCTTAGTTTGTGGAAGGCTAGCTTGAGGAAGAGTAGTTTGCTCATAAAGCATGGATTGCCTTTGATGTCTATGGGCTACAGCCTCTACTACTTTACGCACTTTTTGCCAATTGTCAGTAAGACCATAGCGCTTATCCGGCTCTTCCAACCGTCGTTCAACTTCCCTACGAGTTTCAGGATGAAGAAGCTTAAGAAAATTGATCACAAGATCAGGTTCCAAAGTTATCTTATCCTCGTCAGGAAGTTGCTCATAGCGTCTAATATACTCATTTTGTAAGTGAGTAATAGAGCTACTAGGCTTTGGAGAATTGACCCATCGTAAGAATCCATCTCGATTATGTTGGCTATAATCTTCAAGATAGAATCCTTTGAGCATCTCCTTTCTAAAATCACTCCAAGGAAGACTATCATATTGAGTGACACGGTTTATGATAGAGCTATCAACAATTCGTTCAAAGAATGATATCAAAAGATCTTCGGGAAGACCAAAAATCATAGCTTGCTCTTCAAACAAATCTAAGTAGCTTGTTATGTTGATGCCATTGAATTTTCCCTTCTCTCTCAACATAGAAGAGACTATTCTTTGGCCTTGTTTCTCAACAATAAGGGATTTGAATCCTTCCTCCATCTTATGTGAATAAGCAAGTGATGCACGATGCTCTAGATCTCTCACAAATGTGTTTACTTCACGACGAAGATGTGCACGATATTGTGAGAAATCCAGTGCAACACTCAAGACTGATGATGATGAAATGATGAGGATAAAAAATATGAAACAAAGGATATGGATCACAACCTCCCAACAAGATCAGAAGCAAATGCCACGAAGCGTTTCACGTTGGGTTCAAATGTGGAGGTGATCGCAATCCGGGTGGATCGGGTCCGGTCGTGGCACACACAGGGTGTATGAAGCTAATGAATGTGGATGGTTTAAGGACATGAAAGTGAAATTAATGTTGAGTATGGAGAAGAGAGAGATGTTGAAATGATTATGGGAATGGGAAAGTAGGAGTGCAAGTTAGATTTATGAACATGAATGATAAGAATGAAAGAGAACCATACACACGAATCAAATTTGGAAGGAAGAATGGTCCATTGAAGGAGCTTCTTAAACACTTCCTAATTCTAATCCATATGCATAGTCTTCTTTGGATGATATGTATGCATGACATGAATAGATGGAATCCTTACACATAAACCAGTTTTGAAAGGAAGAATGGTCCAATATTGGAGCTTCTTATACACTTTCAAAAACTAATCAATATGTATGGGTATGTATGGATTATATGCATGCAAGTGAATTATGATGATAGAGTTTACTCACAAGCTCAAAGAAACATCCTCACTGGTTCAACGCAATACTATGGAGCCTTCTCACACATAGAAGAAATAGAAGACATGTAAAAATACTTAAGAGACTAAGAGAGGAGACAAGAGACAAGTGACAAGTGACATAAATTAAAAGGATTTGAATTAAGATACATGTATAAGATCGTCGTGGTACGTCAAGCTAGGCAGTCTACTGATCAAAGGTGGTTCCGACGCTCAAACCATGACAGTTCAACCGAATGTCACACGTAAGAAGGTGAGTTCCACTCCAGTGACCCTATGTATGTCTAGGCTCGTAACGTCTAACTAAAGAAGTCTAAGACTCATTAACATCAGCTCTAACTCACTCACATGCTCCACCGAGGGTGAGTCAAGATAGAGATGCTGGTTTCAAGAGCCTATCCTAGATTGGAGTTCTAACTTAAATTTGAAACTAGGTACTATACTCATACTAGCTCACCTTGGATCCTCACTCGCTCAACCGAGGGTGATCGTCTCAAGGAAACCGTAAGCTAGCATGAGCCCTATGGATGCCTAACAATGATGCTCTAGGAGTTTGGAGGGGGGTTTATATAGTTTTTTGAATGAATTTGGGCCCTTGGATCTAGAGAAATCAACTCTCAACTCTAGGATCACTACTTTCGATTACAACCATTTGATTAATCAAATCAATGGCTTGGAATTGTTCTTTCTATCAAATCTAGTGTAAAGGAGTGAAATTTAGGCGCCTTCATTCTCCACCATTGGATCTGGGGATGATCTGGACCGTCGGATCAGTGCTGACATCAGTTTGGATAAGATAAGCCACTATTTTTGGAGAAAAGCTGCATTATTGATCTTTGATTGTCAAAAAAATCTTCTTTTATGGAAAAACTCGTGGATCCTCCTTGCTTTAAGCATAAGTGCATCTCCACCCTTGAATATGAGCTCATCTTGATCGTACAACATGGCTCAATCAGCTTTCGCCATGTGGTGGCCCTTCAACCCTTCAATTTGCTTAAACTAGAAAACTGCGGTGATCCTAAAAACTGAACTTTGTACTCTTTGACCCTCCAAATAGGCTTTGATGAAGATGAAACTTTTTAGGACTATGTTTCCAAAGATCTCCTTCAGGAATATGCAGAAAAAACTCCCATCTGAATCTCCCTTGTACAAGTTTGACTACATTTGGAAGCTTGCAAGGTGGCATTAAGGTGACTAGGAAGCTCTGATAGCCTTGAAAATTTGTACAAATATGTAGCCACATATGATCTTTATACATGCCAAACCATATGGCTAACATAAATTTCTATACAAGAATTTGTAGGGTCAAACTAGAAAAATTACATTTTTACAAAATGAACATAGCATATCAATGTGCTACAAAATCCAATTTCTGCTGAAATTTGGGCTATAGACTGCCTTTGACAATCTTTACAAGTATATGAATTTTCATCTAATTTGGTGACAATGAAATTGTTGCCCTAATTTCCCAACTTTGACCAGCTTTGACCAGCTTTGACCGCTACCATGGACTTTCTTGATTTCTTTGAAACTTTGTATGTGAGCTTCCTTTGACATCCTTGATGTATCCTGGACTTCTCGGGGAATTCCGGCTACCTTCACCAAATATGTTTTTTGTAGGCCTTCACAAGTGAGAGAGGAGAGAAAATCTCGACGACAACGTGTTGAGATCATTTCTCAAGATTTACTGATCTTTTTGGAATGATTTAACTTGGATGAGGTGCGTAAACTACAGGCAACACCTTATGCAAAGGTTTATCAAACAATTTACACATTTGATAAGTCAATGAGAGAGTTATGTGTAGCAAACTTTATGTGTAGTCATCTTCTTCACAGTTTGATCAAAATTTTGATAATTGATCATTGATCCTCTAAATTGGTGAAGGTTTTGAGTTACTCTTGATATAGAGGTGCTCTATCATCAAGAGTAGCTTGTTCTTTTGGAGATTAACACTTTCCATTAGTGGTATCAGAGCAGGAAGTATCAAAATTGAAGAAAGGTGGACCCTAACTGCTGCAGTCATAAAGAATTCAACATTTGAAGATTCAAAAGGTGAAAGCTTGAGAGCAAAGCTTGAGAAGGAGACCATAAGACATCAAGGAAGACAAAGGGAACTTCATTCGAAGTAAAGGTAACCTTATTCCTCATAAAGCTTGAAGGATTTAATACACACGTGAAGAAAGGATGGGAGATTCTCTTTAGATAGAGAAGTTGGATAGAGAAAACTATCCCGCATGGTCAATGAGGATGGAAGCTCATCTTATGAGCAAAGACTTGATAGGTTATATTATAGGTGAAGAAGAAAAGCCTCAGTTTAGAGATCCTAGTGTTCCAACTAGGGATGAATTGTCAGATTTGAAGACTTGGATGAAGAGAGATTCTCAAGCTAGGAGCATTATCTATATGGGAGATAATGACTACTTGCTGTTGGAATATGCAAGTCCACATCATCTCTTCAAAGTATTATTATAGGTTGAACTCTTTATTAAAGTTCATTATATTCTTAGAGTGATTTATTATGTTTTCCACATCAGCCATAGTCATGAATAAAGCATATTTGAAGTCAATGCCAAGTTGGAAAAGTGTTCCTATAATTTAGGAAAAATTTCCGGACAGCAGCACACCTTTTCTGAAGGCAGTTTTGCATGGATCATATCTCGCTAACCGTGCATCCTTTTTGGTTAATTCAAAAGCGGAAATGTTCTCCATAATATCAGGTATCAGCTCACCAAACATCTCTCAGAAATTCATCTCCAAACTCAAGCTATGCTGGCCGCAAGTTGGTAGGTAGAGAATTGGCAGATTGCTGAAAACGGCCAGTAGGCCAACTTTGGAAGCTTGTATCTTGAGCTACGTGCGTCATCTCAAAATGGTTTCTTCAGCAAAGTTGTTCCCATATCATGGAGAATCTCCATCTAGAACAGTTTCACCAAACTCCCACGCATTAGAGAGTTATGCCTATTTAAATAGAGGCTTCTGAGCATTTTTGGCAGACAGACAGAGGGCTGGAGTTGAGAGACAGTCGACTCATTTCTTGTGGTTGTGGAGTGCATCCTAGGGACTGAAGTGGAGTGGTGTATACCACACACTCTTGACCATTATATATTGGCTTGATTTGTATCATTGAGCTCATTTGATAGTGTTATTAGCTTTGTTCTCTTCAAGTAGTTTGAGCTTGAGTTAGCTTCTACTACTGAACTTTGTATTCTTGTTGGTTTAAGGATTGCTCACTTATTTGTCTCTCATATCTCATCTCATATATTCTTTGAGAGTGTGTTTAAGCTCAACTCCTCATTTTTCTCATGGTATCAGAGCACCTAGGTTAGAAGTGCCTAGTGTGAACATATTTGAGTAAAGGAAAGAGCCTCGATTCAACTTGTTGCAGTTGAAGATGGCACCAAGTCTCCACAACCTACACTTAGAAGGAGTTGAGAAGCTCAGTGGAAACAACTATGCTACATGGAAAGTAAAGATGGAGTCCTTACTTTTTCTTTCAAGATTGTTGGGATTTAATTTTGATGGATGACCAACTGGAAGTGAAGAAGAATTGTCCAAATGGGATAAGAAGGCCATGTTTGCAGTTCATATGATAAGGTTGAGTGTCAAATATGACATTCGCAGCCATCTCCTTGATGTGAAGACTCCCAAGAAGGCATGGGAGACATTGAAGAATATCTACGAGTCTAGGAGCACCTCGAGGCAAGTGGCATTGAGGGCTGAACTTACCAATTGTACGAGGAAGCAAGGAGAGGATGCTTCAAGCTTCATCAAAAGAGTCAAGGATCTACATCAACAACTAGTGGCTATTGGAGATAAGATGTCTGACAACGAGCTCTCTACAATCATCATCCATGGATTACGAGATGGATATGAAGGCTTAGTTCAAGGCCTCATCATCTTGAGGGAGAAGCCATCAGGAGATGGAAGATCAAAGGCAGGCTGCAATGAAGTCAATACATGATGGAGGAAAAGCATCAACATCAAATACAAAGCACTCTTCTCATCAACGGGAAGAGGAAGATTCAACACACAAAGAGGAAGAGGGTGGCATTAGCCCACTCACAACCAAGATTGACAAGATCATGAAGGTAATCAATCTTTCCAAGAAAGAGGACATCCTTCCTCAATAGATAGAGGAAGAGGAGAAGATAGAGGTAGATATTACTCTATCCAATGTTACAATTGCTCTAGGTATGGTCATTTTGCTAAAGATTGCAGGAGTAATCAAGATAATGGGAGAGGAAGATCAGCCCACTACACGGATGGAGAAGGTGGAAATGAGTCCACTCATTTTGAAGAAGATTCTTCACTTGTATCATTAGAAGAGATAGCAGCCCATACACATGATCCCAAAGAGGAACCATGGTGGATCGATAGCAGAGCAAGTTCTCATATGACTTCTCATGCTCAATACTTTTCTAATATTGATGATTCTCATAATGGTACTATCTTTACAGCAGATAGTACTCCAAATTCCATTGCAGGGAAAGGTGATATACCCATTCGATTGGGAACGGGAGAGAAAAAGACACTCGGCAATGTTCTCTTGGTACCATCGCTTACCAAGAATCTACTTTCACTTGGAGCTATGACTGAGAAGGGACTCAAAATAGAGTTTGAAAGCCAGCAATGCCTCATTAAAGATCCAAAGAATTCCTACAAAGTGGTTGCTAGAGGAAGAAAGCAAGGAAAGCTTTTCAAGTTAGAAGGAGAAGTCTCAGCATTTTCAGCAATGGGAAATGACAAAGCAGCCCCCATTATGCCTACCAAGTTATGGCACAAGAGGTATGGTCACTTGAACTTCAATAGTATGTGTATGCTGAAGGAGAAAGGCATGGTCATTGGAATTCCAGCCTTACAAAGGACTGGAAAAGTGTGTGAAGCTTGCTGCCTTGGAGAGCATGCTAGGAGTAAGTTCTCAAAGAGCATCTCAAGGGCACGTGATATACTTGATGTGGCGCATGCTGATGTATGTGATTCAGCCCACACTCCCTCACTTGGAGGGAATATTTATTTTGTTACCTTCACGGATGATTTCTCTAGATATACTTGGGTTTATTTTATGAAGTCCAAGGCTGATGTATTTCAGATTTTCAAACACTTTCATGCTATGGTGGAAAAGATGATAGGACGAAGACTAAAGACTCTATGGTGTGACAATGGAGGAGAATTCTTGTCGAAGGATTTCAGCCATTATCTACTTGAGAATGGCATTCGAAGGCAACTTACTTGCAGCTACACTCCACAACAAAATGGAGTGGCAGAGAGGAAGAATAGGACATTATTTGAAGCAGCAAGATGCATGCTCAAAGACAAAGGTCTGAGCAACATCTTTTGGGCTGAAGCAATCAACACTTCATGCTATTTGATGAATAGGTCTCCTACCGAAGTCTTGAAGGGCATTACCCCCTATGAAGCTCTTCACAACATCAAGCCTAAGGTACATCATTTAAGAGTTTTTGGTTGCCTCGCATTTTCTCACATTCCAGATGAAAAGAGGAAGAAGCTGGATGACAAGTCAAGGAAATGCATCTTTGTTGGATATAGTGATGTAAGCAAAGCTTACAAACTTTATGATCCATGTAAGAAGGATACATTCCTATCACGGGATGTGATTTTTTATGAGAATGCAAGCTTCAGTTTAGCATCAATTTCAGATTTGGATAAAAGCTCTTCAACAACAGTTAAAGTTGAAGTTCCATCTTCTACACATGAGGAAACCATTGAAGAATTAGAGGAAGAAGATGAAGATCGCCGTGCAACTCTTAGAAGGTCTTCAAGGATCAGAACACAACCTCAAAGACTTACATATCAACGAGGTAATTCCTCAAGTTTGAGCAAAGTAATGTTGCTTTGCTTAGCTCTATTTTACAACATGATGAACCGTCAACATACAAGGCTGCTAGTACTCAAAATGAATGGCAAGAAGCTATGGACAAAGAGATGGCTGCTCTTCATCAAAATGGGACATGGGAGTTATGTCCATCACCTCCCAACAAGAAAGCAATCAGATGCAAATGGATCTACAAGCTGAAATTCAACAAGGAAGGGAAGATAGATAGACACAAAGCAAGGTTAGTAGCTAAAGGATATTCTCAGCAATATGGATTGGATTATGATAAAACATATGCTCCAGTAGCAAAGATGAGTTCAGTTAGGTTATTACTTTCCCTTGCCTCCATATTCAAGTGGAAGGTGAAGCAAATGGATGTCAACAATGCGTTCCTCAATGGCATACTTGAGGAGGAAGTCTACATGCAACAACCGGAAGGATACATTGTCAAAGGTAAAGAGCACATGGTATGCAAACTTCTCAAAAGTTTGTATGGTTTGAAGCAAGCTCCCCAAGCTTGGTATGCAAGGATTGATGAGCATCTTTGCTCTCAAGGCTTTCAAAGAAGCAATGATGATCATAGTTTGTATTATAAAGTCAAGGGAAAATATATTGTTATTGTTCTTCTATATGTGGATGATCTCATGTTGACAGGAAGCAATGAAGAAATGATTGAAGATGTTCAAAGAAAACTCTCTAAAGAGTTTGAAATGAAGGATCTTGGTGACTTACACTACATTCTTGGCATCGAAGTCTCTCGACTAGAGAAGGGAGATATATTTATCTCTCAACAAAAGTATCTTTTTTCCATTCTTGATAGGTTTGAGATGTCTCACTCTAAGCCGGTCTCTACACCTATGGAGTCAACTCTCAAACTCATGAAGGACGAGAATGGTGTTCCATATGATGAAACACTATATAGACAACTCATAGGATCTCTCCTCTATTTGACCATCACAAGACCTTATATTTGTTTTGCAGTGAACTCTCTCTCCAAATATCTACAAGCTCCCAAAGTATTTCATTGGAATTCATCCAAGAGGATACTAAGATATTTGAAAGGTACTTCTTCACTTGGAATTATCTATGGAGGAGATACATTGAATCTTCATGGATTTAGTGATTCAGATTATGCAGCAAACTTGGTTGATAGAAAGAGCATAAGTGGAAATGCCTTCTTCCTAGGCAATGGAGCTATTTCATGGAGTTCCAAAAAGCAAAGTACGATCAGCTTATCCTCTACTGAAGCTGAATACAAAGCTCTCAGAACCTCAGCTTGTGAAGCTATTTGGCTGAGAAGATACTTGGATGAGATTGGTTTCGGTGAAAACCAACCTACAACCATTCATTGTGATAATGTCTCAGCTGAATCTTTGGCAAAGAATCCAGTCATGCATCAACGAACCAAGCACATTGAAGTGAGGGAGCACTTCATCAGAGAGAAGATACAAAGTGGTGATATCATCTTACACCATTGCAACACAAAGGAAAATGTGGCTGACCTCTTCACTAAAGCTCTCGGCAAGGAGTTGTTCATCAAGCATAGATCATCACTTGGCATGATGGAGCTTCCTTTTAGGGAAGGAAATCATGAGTAAGGGAACGCTCATCATGCATCTTCAACAAATAAGGGAAGGCTCATCTTCATATGCCTTCAGCAAGCATTTTATTTCAGGTTCTTATTATTTTGAAGATGTTGGACTTGAGGGAAGGTGTTGGAATATGCAAGTCCACATCATCTCTTCAAAGTATTATTATAGGTTGAACTCTTTATTAAAGTTCATTATATTCTTAGAGTGATTTATTATGTTTTCCACATCAGCCATAGTTGTGAATAAAGCATATTTGAACTCAATGCCAAGTTGGAAAAGTGTTCCTATAATTTAGGAAAACTTTCAGGGCAGCAGCACACCTTTTCTGAAGCTAGTTTTGCACGGATCATATCTCACTAAACGTGCATCCTTTTTGGTTGATTCAAAAGCTGAAATGTTCTCCATAATATCAGGTATCAGCTCACCAAAACTCTCCCGCAAATTCATCTCCAAACTCAAGTTATGCTGGCCGCAAGTTGGTAGGTAGAGAATTGGCAGATTGCTGAAAACGGTTAGTAGGCCAACTTCGGAAGCTTGTATCTTGAGCTACGTGCGTCATCTCAAAATGGTTTCTTCAGCAAAGTTGTTCCCCATATTATGGAGAATCTCCATCTAAAACAGTTTCACCAAAATCCCACACATTAGAGAGTTATGCCTATTTAAACAGAGGCTTCTGAGCATTTTTGGTAGAGAGATAGAGGGCTGGAGTTGAGAGACAATCGACTCATTTCTTGTGGTTGTGGAGTGCATCCTAGGGACTGAAGTGGAGTGGTGTATACTACACACTCTTGACCATTATATATTGGCTTCATTTGTGTCATTGAGCTCATTTGATAATGTTATTAGCTTTGTTCTCTTCAAGTAGTTTGAGCTTGAGTTAGCTTCTACTACTGAACTTTGTATTCTTGTTGGTTTAAGGATTGCTCGCTTATTTGTCTCTCATATCTCATCTCATATATTCTTTGAGAGTTTGTTTAAGCTCAGCTCCTCATTTTTCTCACTTGCTACCTCACATTAGAGGTCTTGAAAGTGCAAGTGATATATGGAATGCTTTGGAGGAGCATTTCCAAAACACCACAAAGTCAAGGAAGGCATCCTTGTGGGCAGAGTTTACCACATTCAAGAAGAAGGTCTCTCAATCCATCTCAAATTATGTAACAAGGATGAAGTACATTGCAGATGCATTAGGAGCAGTTGATGAAGATATTGAGGAGGATAAATTGGTAAGGCAAATCCTCACATGTTTGAGAGGTGATGACAAATGGAAGCCATTCATTTTGTCTACTGAATTATTACTATATCATTTTACTCCTGATTTGAATCAGTTGCTAGGACACATGCTAACCTTTGAGCAGGATGTCAAAGGTGAAGGTGATAAAAGTGCAAATCAAGCAATGTATTCAAAGGATAAGAAGAAGAATAGCAAAGGGAAGCAACTAGCAAATGAAGATGAAGGTACAACTAGCCAAGCCAACTTCCAAAGAGGAAGAGGAGGTGGCAAAGGTAGAGGAAGAGGCAGAAGTAATAAAGATGGATTCAAAGCTTGCTGGATTTGTGGTAAGACAAATCACTTAGCTAATGATTGTTGGCATAATACTCAGAATAACAGTGGATATAATCAGAACTTTAATTCAAGAGGAAGAGGTGGTAGAAATCAAAGAGGTAATTTCAGAGGTAGAGGTAGTAGAGGCTACTTTGGAAGAAATGCAGGTAGAGGATTCCAAAGCCAACAATATAACAATACCTACTACAATTATGCTTCAGATCAGAAGGAGGATTCAACATTGATAATGAATGCAACTTGTGAAAGGCAAAGTGAAGATCAAAGAGTCTTCTACATTGACTCAGGGTGTAGCAATCACCTGAGTGGCAACATAGTTTTGATGACTGATTTGGAGAATAAGGTAAGTAATCATGTAGTTCAAACAAGTGACAATACAAAGGATAATGTGAAGTCAATTGGATCAGTAAAGGCCAAGGATGGAATTACTCTCTTGAGTAAGGTCTTGTATGTTCCTACAATTCCTAAGAATCTGATAAGTGTAGGACAAATTGTTGAAAAAGGTTATGAAGTTAGGTTCACTAATGAAGGAGTGTTTGTGGAAGACCCTAGCAATGGGTATAAACAAATTGTTTCAGGGAAGAAAGAAGGAAGATTGTTCACATTGAAGATTCAAGGTAATGTTGGTCATGCCTTGTTCACTTATGGAGGACATGAGATCTCTGAGTTAGATCTTTGGCACAAAAGGCTTGGACATTTTAATGAAAGAGCTATCAAAGATATGGTTAATAATGTTTTAGTGCTTGGATTGCCTAATGTTGCAGGTCAACATATGACATACAGATGTGAGGCATGTCAATTAGGTAAGGCTCATAAGCAATCTTATTCCAAGCATGGTCTTATGTATTCAGAGAAGCTTGAGTTGGTACACACAGATGTGTGGGGACCATCAAAGGATTTCAGTATCAATGGTTCAAGGTATTATGTGATTTATGTTGATGATGCTACCAGATGGATCACTATCTATGTGATCAACGATAAGTCAGAGGTATTCAATACATTCAAACATTATCATGTGTATGCAGAGAGAATTACAGGTCATAAGTTGAAGAGACTAAGGTGAGATGGAGGGGGAGAGTATTTCTCTAATGAGTTCTATGATTACTTGTGGAATGCAGGTATAAAAAGGGAAATTACTTGCACGTACTCTCCTCAACAAAATGGTGTAGCAGAAAGGAGGAATAGAACTCTTGTTGAGTTTGCAAGATCCATGATGAAGGAGAAAAATTGCCCAAATTATTTGTGGGCTGCGGCTGTAAATACAGCCACATATTTGGTCAATAGATTACCATGTAAAGTGACTTTGACCTTGAACTTGTTGACTTTGATCGATTTGACTTTGACCTTTTGACTTTGAGTGTAGTTGACTTTGACCAATATGACTTTTATGGGCTCAACACTATGCCCTAAATGCAATCTTTGGCTTTGCTCTGACTTCAGTGTGAACTTGATGCTACCATAACCAAGAGAGAATGGACAATAACATACTTTCCCATACATTGGAGTCCCTAAAAACACTAGAAAAGGCCAAAAAAGCCCCAGCCACAGAAACGTGGGAATCAGCCCTGCAAAATTTTTGTAGGGCTGATTCTCGCGTTTTTGTGGCTAGGGCTTTTTTAGCCTTTTTTATGCATTTTAGGATACATACACACCATAGGCACAATAAAAAGACTTAAAATTAGATACAATTTGTGGAGAGAAGATAGGTTCAATTTATTAAGCACATTCATACACAGGACTAGACAAATAAGGAAAAACTAAAGTTTGTATTATCAAAACATTTACATCATTTCTTAGTTGCCTTCAATTTCTCTACAACTTTCTTTCTCCTTTGGAGAGATTGAGGCAGCTGGTAGGTCAATAGAAATCTTGATAGTACATGGGGGTCTTGCATTCCCACACCCATGGTGATACCTATTTGCCCTAGTACTTTTCCTCTAAAATTAAGCCCTAATGTAGTTACAACTAAGGATTTCCTAACCAACATGACAACAATTAGTGCCTTGGGTAATTGTACATAAACACAAAATTTTGCCAAGGGCCTTCAAGCACCAAGTCATGAAGTGCCCATCCGGACTGTAGTCTTTATGTATGATAACAAAATCATCCTTTGGCAACTTTTCGATGTAGTTTACCAAGGATGAACCACTCCCGCGAGAAGCTGGATCCCCACCAGATCTTGCTGCAAACTTGTCAAGCTCAATTGCTTCCTATTAAGAAAAAATGAGAATTCAAGCTCTTACAATGTCAACTTAAATTATCCATTTATTTTATTTAATTACCACTTACATCATGAAGCTTGTCTTCTTCCTCCCCTCTTCCAGGGGCATCAAGATCAATGCTAGAGTGGGCCATGCCACTCTCCTCTGCTACGAGGGATGTAGGAATTTTTTGCTTCATTATCCTCTCCCGTGCTGCACTGAACTCCTCCTCCGTAGTATAATTGTTGTCATCTTTTAAACTATCAGCACACACCATTGCTATGGTGTCTGCCACAGAATCCCCAAGTGGGATTTCCTTCTTTTCAAGTATATCAGATGTGTTGTCAAGCGGAACATCTGACATTGTGGAGAAAATACTATTCATCTAGACATAGATCGAATGCATTCTCAATGTCATGAAGAAAAATAAATTCCTCTCCATCCACAACGATGATGGAGAGATATTCAAGTTCCACCTTTGGTAATGTGGGCTCAAAGGGGTTGAGATTTGAAGGGGGGGCCTCCTCCATGCTTGATTGCTCACGTAGTTTGTCCTCAACACCACTAGGAAATTCTTGGTGGATTGTAATTCTTTCTTTGGCAAAATTTTACATCAGAGCTCAGTTGAATTTTTTTGTCTAGATCAGGGACTCTAGACAATAGGTCATACAAGTGTTTTTGACCTTTGAACTCAGTTGATTCCAAGAACTCATTGAAGAGTTCACGTGGACGTTTGGGTTGCATGGTACTGGAGGTTGCGATAGCCATTGCGCGTGATGCTAGCTTGTGTGTGTGCTCTGCGAGTGATTCTAGCTCTTCTTGGTTGCAGAAGTGAGAAATGAGAGAATAAGTGTTGCTTTTACAGTAGTTTCAAAATTTTAAAGTGAGTGGGACCCATTTTAAAACTAAAATTGATACCTTCAAATAAAATAATCATGCACAGAACTCTCAAAAAAAAAATTGCCTCATAAAAAAGATTGAACATAATCATTAACCAGAATAAGATACACCACATCTACACAATAGAAAAAATAAATTTTCAGAACTTTAAAATTATAATAAATTGCCATTGGAAAAATCAAAGATTTGGCAAATTGTACATCATATTGAGATCAAAAAATTTTACATGCTACATGTTTTGCATGTTAAATACATTGTTGCAGATGAAGGATTATAAATGGAACATAGGTTGTGTGTACACTCTAGCACTCAAATAGTTCTTGAGCTATGACAATGAAAGTTGAGTTCCATCCATACGCCATTCAGGAAGGACTTTAATTTTATCCTCCAACCTCTTACCAATCTGCAGACAAATAGAAAACTTTAAATGAACATATTTGAGTATAAGAATTTGTATAAACAAAAGAAAAAATTAACATATGCTATTTACCTTATGCCCTTATATTCTGAACTTTGATTGATCTAGATCCTCAAATCGCATGATTACTAGATGTTCTCTCACGTTGGCAAGAGTCCAATGATCATTTACTAAAACAACTTCCATTTCATTGTTGGGTAGATTGATCTTAATTTCAAATGAAATTAAAAAAACCTCAGAACTTTGTAATGGTATCCATTCACCAAGTTTACACATCCAATGATCATAATAGAATCTAATGTACAATGAAGTAAGATGTTTCAAGTATCGAAATCCTATGCCTGTTGCACCAATTTTACAAAGGTATCTATCCCCTTTGGTGCATCCTTCTGCAAGTCCCCAATTTTCACCTAGTAAACCCTCTACCTGCTCATACGTGATATCTTTTAACATGAACATTGTTGAAGTCTCTAGAATTATGAATATCTGAAATACATGTACAAAACAATGAACAGGAACACACCAATGCAATCCTATAGATCTTGAAACTCTTGTAAATTTCAAAGAGTTTTGTATGTCCATCACCATCTTATGCTTCAAAGATGTTAATGTCCATACATTAGGTTGCGGCCACTCGAGCTTTAAAAGAGAATCTACCTTAATCATCTCTAACCTGCCAAAATCATTTGGTGTGAAGAGGGTACAACATATGTATGTGTGTAAAAGAAAACTCTCTCACATAATAGCTGAGTAGGACGGGCTTGTGGAAAGACAATCGACCCAACATCTGCATGCAATTCTTGGAAAGTACATGTAAGACTATGAAGTGGTTGTTCTTCCACCAAGGTAGAAGGAAATATGTCTATAATAAAAAACTACACAGATTAGCTAGGTATATTATGAAGTTTGGACAAAAGTCAATGAGTAATAGTTACAGTTGATAGGATATCTCATTTTGTTTGAGTTTTCCAATTTCATGCTTGATATTGTGAAAACATGTTGTACAATGGCAACAATTTCACCATTTTTGAGCTTTTTGAAGCCTAATAACTTCCCTTTCCAATGAAGATCCAAGTTTCCACGATCTCTTACACGGTGAGGACCAACACCAGAGGGTAGCATGTACACCCATGCACCTTTGCAGAACTCATGTCCTAACCAAATTCCTTCTGTAGCCTTGATATTGTGACATTTTATCGCAATAACCTCATCTTTTGGACGTCTATGAGATTTAGGTTTCTCCATTAGAGTTCAGGCTATGGAAGTGACAGTAGGAATTCAAAGAAGATGATGCCGAGAGAAAGAAATGGAGATGCATGAGCTGCAACGGTGTGCTAGGGAGAGAAAGTAGTGGAAAGAGATGACTTTTTGGGACTTGGGTATGAAAATGTGAGGTTTTGGAGGGAGAAAGTTGCATTTTGAGTTATTTTTGAAAAGGTCACTTTTTTCAATTCAGTTCATGCTCGGATTTTGATTTAGAACTAAAAAATAGCACTTTTGATCCTAAAAAGTGGTTGGGGGAACATTAAATGGTGTTATGATGAGTTTTATAACTTTCTGAAAAATTTTGAATTTTTGGGCCTAGGTAAGTTACAAGATTCCTTTCTCTCTCTAGAGGCAAAAACCTGAACATAGGG
>CM035426.1:42766181-42776181 GCA_020310875.1 Ceratopteris richardii
TACAGAATGCTTTCGTATTCTAGGTATTCTTGCTCATGAGAATTTCAGAGCAGCCACCGTTGTCTGTGTCTTCCAGCGTGTTATAATTTTTGAGTCTTAATTAATGAGGGAGTGTCTCGACTTCCTTGATCCTGCCACAAAAGAATTAGTAGATCATCTGGATAAGCAAAAGATTCATTACAACCAAGAAAGGCCCATCATTCCTCTAAACTCCCTTTCCAAGGTGATGAATTACCATGTGCCGAACGCCATCATTCCTTTCGAAGCTACTTATTTGTAAAATCTCAGAAAAGGACACAAAAAAGGGGTTCAAGTGCCAACTCCAAAAAATGGTTCTTCAAGGCATGACAAGACAGTGTTATGGGCAGAATCCCCCCTGTGGCACTCGAACACAACCCTAAAATTTTGTCAATTATAACCATGCTAGAGCTGGAGGTTTCATCTGTGAGTTAGTATTGTTGGAATTTGGGGCCCCAGGATCGTTCCAATACTAAAACCTCTTGAGCATACACAACTTAATTGACAAGATGATAAGTGAGATAGAGAAAGAAAGAGATCTTGAGACAAGGATAGGGAACGTAAGCTGGATGCTTACTTCAATAATAATAATAGATGTCCAAATTACAACATGGGAGTACTACTCAACCATATAAAGTGGTGCACTCACTAATGGAAGAATAAGAAGATGATGATACAAAATTTAGATTATGTCGAAATAATCTAAGTGTGTGTGAAGAGAATGAAGCAACGAAGCTAACAAAATAGTGTAATGAAATTGTAAATCAACCACAAGGTTAACTCACAAAAGATAGTTACCACCACCTCGTAGAAGACTTCCTGCTGCAATGAGAGTAGCCTCTCCTTCACCACAACTTCACCTCCTTCAAGAGTGTGAGAACACTCTGTCTTCAAGAAGATCTCCAAGCTCTAGATCTTTGAGTGAGTGAGTATACAAGGAGCCAAGGGCCTTATTATATAGTTGTTCTCCTCCTAGAAAAGCTAAAATAAAGCACGAATAAATCTACGATCAACCATAAAGCTTCTTCGCTATACGATCGCGCATGAATAGAGAAACGCGATAGCTTTTCAAAAGATGCTTTTGCATTTGCTGCCGTCCGTGGGATTTGAACCATGGTGGGATCGTGTTAGCTTTAGGAACGATGGGCTAGACCAAGTCGCCCGTCGGCTTCTCTTGTAGACGTGTATGGACATAATAATATATATGCGTAGTGCGGCCGTCGATTCCTTGAGGGATATAGAATAAGCTTTTTATGAAGCTGTTTTGTTGGACCAATAAGGACATTGACTTCCAACAATCCCTCCTTCAATGTTATATTGGTACAAGCTTTAGTAACCTGCAAATCTTCTCATGACTATCTCTAGTCAATGCTTTGGTAAATATATCTGCAACATTCTCATTAGAAGGAACATAAACCAGCTCAATGTGCTTCTTAGCTATCTGCTCTCGAATATAGTGGTAGTGTACCTCTATATGCTTTGTCCTTGCATGATGCACTGGATTCTTAGCTATAGCTATAGCACTTTGGCTATCTGATAATATCTGAATGGGTTGATGTACTCTTACATCAAGATAACTGAAAATCTTCTGCAACCATACTGACTCTAGAGTAGCTGTAAATGCTGCACGATATTCAGCTTCACACGATGAAGTGGCAATAGTGGGTTGTCTTTTTAAAAACCATGAGATAAGACAATCTCCAAGATAAAAACAAAATCCACTAGTACTTCTTCTTGTGTCTCTATCACCTGCCCAATCAGAATCTGAAAATCCTTTTAGTAACAAATGTGTAGATTTTGAAAATACCATAGCATAATTTGAAGTTCCCTTCAAATAACAAAAGATCCGCTTTACTACTTTCCAATGTAACACTGTCGGATTCTGCATGAACCTTGATACTTGAGAAACTGCAAACTGTATATCAGGACGTGTATTACAAAGATAAATCAAGCAACCAACTGCTTGACTGTATAGAGTAGCATCAAATGGCTCTGCATCTGCTACCATTTGTAAAGACGTGTTCTGATCCATAGGTGTCTGCATAGGTTTAGAATTACCCATCTGAAACCTTTCCAAAAGTTTCTCAATGTACTTCTGTTCTGTCATGTAGATACACTCATCTCGAAACAGAAACTGAATCCCAAGATAATAATGTAGAATGCCTAAATCATTCACATCAAATGTTTGCTTTAATTCTTCTTTGAACATCTGCAAATCTTCATCTCTGGGACCTGTGACTATAATATCATCCACATAAATGATTGCTATAATCATCATACCTGTTTCAGCTTTGACATAAAGAGTTGGAGCTGCATCTGAGTTATGGAAACCAATGGATAAAAGATATGTATGTGTCTTTTCATACCATGCTCTAGGTGTCTGTTTTAAACCATACAAAGCTTTTATAAGCTTACACACTAAGTGTTCTTTACCTGTCTCTTCAAAACCTTCTGGCTGCTGAATATACACATCTTCGTGTAAATCACCATTTAGAAAAGCAGTCTTAATGTCAAGTTGATATATATGCCAACCAAAATGTGCTGCTAGAGCAAGTACTGACCTAATAATAGTCATCCTAGACGTAGGAGCAAATGTCTCATCATAATCAATACCTTTTTGTTGTGCATATCCTTTGACAACCAACCTGGCCTTGTATCTATCAATAGTACCATCTGCTTTCCTTTTGATTTTAAAGATCCATTTAACACCTATAGCCTTCTTTCCTTCTGGTAACTCACATAGCTGCCAAGTTTGATTCTTATGAATAGAATCAATCTCTTCTTGCATAGCTTTTCTCCAAATAGGAATGTTAAGTGCATCTTTAACACACGCAGGTTCATCTTCAACAGTCGTAAGTGCCAAAATATCATGAATCTCGAAGTCTTTAGCAAAACTTACATGATCTTTTTGCTGTTTAGTTTGACTTCTTGTTCTTACATGATCTTGTTGTTGTTGTCTAGTCTGACTCCTTGTTCTTCCAGTAAAAGTCTTTATACCACTATCTTTCCAAGTCTTATATAACCACGTAGGTGTATCCTTGAATAGTGGTGAAACTCTTTCTGAACTTTCAGCTTCCACAGGTTCTGAAACTTGTCCTGTCGATATACTAGGACTTTCTGGAACTTTAACTTCTTCCATTTCTCGAACCAAAGTTTCTTGTGGAACTGACTCTGTAGAAGGTTGTGAAATTTCTCTTTCTTCAATTTTTTCTTGAATACTAGGAATTTGAGGTTTAACTCCCTCCTGATATGGCTGAACATCTACATCCAGAATCTTTCTAAAAATTCCATAGTCGTTTTCACTAATGAACTCCGGAATTTCTGCTTCTTTATCATAAACCTTATCTTCAGCAATATAAGCATTACGTGAAAGAATAACTTCACCTGTTTCTGGAACATAAAACCTGTATCCTTTGCTTTCAACAGGATATCCAATAAAAACAGCTTTCTTTGCCTTTACATCTAGTTTGCCTCGGTCCTTTTTCTCAACATGTACATAAGAAAGTGATCCAAACACTCTGAAGTAACTCACATTAGGTTTTCTACCATAATAAGCCTCATACGGTGTGATTACCTTTAAAGCTTTTGTAGATGACCTGTTCAAAATGTGATTAGCTGTATGTACTGCATCAAACCAGAACTTTGGTGAAAGCTTCTTGGACGCCATCATGCTCCGCATCATTTCAACAAGTACTCTATTCTTTCTTTCTGCAACACCATTTTGCTGAGGAGTATAAGCAATAGTAAGGTGTCGAGTAATACCTTTCTCATCGAGAAATGTCTGGAACTCATTTGACAAGTATTCTCCACCTCTATCACTTCTTAGAATCTGGACAGTTTCGTGACTTTCATTTTCAACCATAGCTACAAACTTCTTGAACATAGGAAAGACTTCTGACTTCAACTTAAGACCATAGATCCATGAGTATCTTGTAAAATCATCCACAAATAGGACAAAATACCTGAAACCCTGAATAGAGTCTGCTCTCATAGGTCCATTCACATCTGAATGAATAATCTGCAATTTTCTGGTAGCTGTAATATGACCATGTTTCTTGAAAGGTAGTTTATGCATCTTACCTTCAAGACAACCTTCACATATATCTGAATCATCAGGTAGCTTGAATGAGGGTAAACTCTCAACCATACCTCTATCTTTGATATTCTTGAGAGCTCCAAAACTGATATGTCCAAATCTTTCATGCCATAGCTTCATATCTTCCACCGGTGACGAAGATTTGACTGCATATGCTTGACTGATTTTTGACAAAACAAAGACCCCTCCTTTATACGTACCTTGTAAAAGACACTTGTCTTCTTTATGTGATAAGATCTTACAAAGATCTTTCTCAAATACAACTTTAAAACCATCACTTAAAAATGCAGATATAGATAGCAGATTTATCTTCATTTCAGGTACATAAAGGACATCTGATATTTGAAAATTACCACCTTCTCTTGACTTTAGGGTTACTGTACCTACTCCCACAACATCCAAATCATTGCCATCTGCAATAGTAACTCTTCTACCTGAAGAATAGGAGAGAGAAGAAAATACATCTCTACAACCTGTCATATGCTTTGTAGCACCTGAGTCGAATATCCAAGGACTTGCTGAAAGAACTTGTAAAGCTGCTTGATCAAAAGCTACTTCCTCAATAGTGATACAGGCATAAGAATCACCTTGAGATTTCCCTTTTTTATCATCTTCTGCAACATTACTTGATGCCTTTTTCTTTTCTGCTGCAATCCTTTTATAACATTCTGACTGAATATGTCCACGTTTCTTGCAAAAAGAACATATTTTTACCTTCTTCTTAGAAGAATTCACTTTAGATGTCGTAGATATAGAATCTGAAGTAGAAGGTGAAAGGGACCTACTTTCCTTCTTGGATTTTTGTTCCTTCTTCTTATCCTTCTTCTTCTTACCCTTTGATGAAGATGAAAGTGCTTCTTCATTCTCTTCCATTCCCTTCAACTGATCTTCATCTTGAAGTAACAAGAACTCTAATTCTTCAAATGTAACCTCTCTATCTCTTGTGGTAAGGGTAAGAGTGGTTATGAAGGATCGATATGAAATAGGAAGTGAATTAATCAGCGTATTTACCATTTCTTCATCTGATATCTCAACTCCTACATTTAGAAGTTGATCTCTCAAGTCAACGAGTCTCGTAATGTGGGTTTGGATTGACTCACCAGCTTTCATCCTTGTATTTGCTAGTTGTCTCCTCAAGTGAGCTTTTCTAGCAGGATTTCTGCTCTGAAAAAGATTCTCAAGCTTTAACCAAGCTTGACTAGAACTTCTGCAAGATCTGATCTGTGGTAGAATATGCTTTTTGACGCTCATTGCTATGAATGAAAGTACTAAAGCATCTCTAGCATCCCATCTTGCCTGATCTTCAGTAGGAGGAACTCTAGGTAAAGACCTAGCAGTGACTCTGGATGTCGAAGTGGTTACCTCTTCTTCTGTTGGTTCTGTAATAGTAATTCCAGTACCTGTTGAAGCTGCTGTAGACCCTTCTTTGCCTTCTCGTCTTGGTCTTGTTAAGGATCCATTGACGATACTCCATAAATCCTTTGTCACTAACAAGTTCATCATCATGAAACTCCACATGGGATAATTAGAAGATCCATCCAACTTGTCTTCAATCTCAATTCTAATCTCACTCATCTTATCTTAAGTGTGTATGTCAATTATGTAGCTCTGATACCAAGTGTTGGAATTTGGGGCCCCAGGATCGTTCCAATACTAAAACCTCTTGAGCATACACAACTTAATTGACAAGATGATAAGTGAGATAGAGAAAGAAAGAGATCTTGAGACAAGGATAGGGAACGTAAGCTGGATGCTTACTTCAATAATAATAATAGATGTCCAAATTACAACATGGGAGTACTACTCAACCATATAAAGTGGTGCACTCACTAATGGAAGAATAAGAAGATGATGATACAAAATTTAGATTATGTCGAAATAATCTAAGTGTGTGTGAAGAGAATGAAGCAACGAAGCTAACAAAATAGTGTAATGAAATTGTAAATCAACCACAAGGTTAACTCACAAAAGATAGTTACCACCACCTCGTAGAAGACTTCCTGCTGCAATGAGAGTAGCCTCTCCTTCACCACAACTTCACCTCCTTCAAGAGTGTGAGAACACTCTGTCTTCAAGAAGATCTCCAAGCTCTAGATCTTTGAGTGAGTGAGTATACAAGGAGCCAAGGGCCTTATTATATAGTTGTTCTCCTCCTAGAAAAGCTAAAATAAAGCACGAATAAATCTACGATCAACCATAAAGCTTCTTCGCTATACGATCGCGCATGAATAGAGAAACGCGATAGCTTTTCAAAAGATGCTTTTGCATTTGCTGCCGTCCGTGGGATTTGAACCATGGTGGGATCGTGTTAGCTTTAGGAACGATGGGCTAGACCAAGTCGCCCGTCGGCTTCTCTTGTAGACGTGTATGGACATAATAATATATATGCGTAGTGCGGCCGTCGATTCCTTGAGGGATATAGAATAAGCTTTTTATGAAGCTGTTTTGTTGGACCAATAAGGACATTGACTTCCAACAATCCCTCCTTCAATGTTATATTGGTACAAGCTTTAGTAACCTGCAAATCTTCTCATGACTATCTCTAGTCAATGCTTTGGTAAATATATCTGCAACATTCTCATTAGAAGGAACATAAACCAGCTCAATGTGCTTCTTAGCTATCTGCTCTCGAATATAGTGGTAGTGTACCTCTATATGCTTTGTCCTTGCATGATGCACTGGATTCTTAGCTATAGCTATAGCACTTTGGCTATCTGATAATATCTGAATGGGTTGATGTACTCTTACATCAAGATAACTGAAAATCTTCTGCAACCATACTGACTCTAGAGTAGCTGTAAATGCTGCACGATATTCAGCTTCACACGATGAAGTGGCAATAGTGGGTTGTCTTTTTAAAAACCATGAGATAAGACAATCTCCAAGATAAAAACAAAATCCACTAGTAATGAAATTGTAAATCAACCACAAGGTTAACTCACAAAAGATAGTTACCACCACCTCGTAGAAGACTTCCTGCTGCAATGAGAGTAGCCTCTCCTTCACCACAACTTCACCTCCTTCAAGAGTGTGAGAACACTCTGTCTTCAAGAAGATCTCCAAGCTCTAGATCTTTGAGTGAGTGAGTATACAAGGAGCCAAGGGCCTTATTATATAGTTGTTCTCCTCCTAGAAAAGCTAAAATAAAGCACGAATAAATCTACGATCAACCATAAAGCTTCTTCGCTATACGATCGCGCATGAATAGAGAAACGCGATAGCTTTTCAAAAGATGCTTTTGCATTTGCTGCCGTCCGTGGGATTTGAACCATGGTGGGATCGTGTTAGCTTTAGGAACGATGGGCTAGACCAAGTCGCCCGTCGGCTTCTCTTGTAGACGTGTATGGACATAATAATATATATGCGTAGTGCGGCCGTCGATTCCTTGAGGGATATAGAATAAGCTTTTTATGAAGCTGTTTTGTTGGACCAATAAGGACATTGACTTCCAACAAGTATCATATCAAAAGAAGTAAACAAAATAGATACATGTCTAACTACTAATATGAGTGTATACAATCCACCATGGGTAGTCATGCATCTTCGATCATACCCTCCCAAGTTGCTATAAGCCATAATTGACTCTTCATTCGAACATTATTATTTGGTGCCCCGAGCATGCAAGAAAATATAACTAATGCGGTGTCCTGCAATGTTCAAAGATATCCCACGATAGAATTTTCCTGTGACCCTTCTAGAGCCGCTGCAAACTCCAGGGTAAGGTAAAAGATATGCACCTCACAATATGGGTATTTATCGGCACCGAATAGTACTCAAAGCATCAACTTTGCAAAGACTGGTCTGCTCTATAATAATTACCATAATGTTCAATTTATTCATCAAAGCATCCTGTCAAAATTTTCAGTAAAAAAGTTGCATCACAACATGAACAAGATTTCCCACTCCTCAAAAGTGCAAATGACGACGATACCGGGTTAGGCAATCATTCACAGAACAATAAGTTATCAGCTGAGATCACAAAATGTCTTATATGCAAACTTAATGACAAAAATTGCCTGCAATTAGCAATGATCGAGCTAAGAGGATAATAGAGTCAAGCTCCTTATGTTAGACATGTAAGGAAACATACAATCGAATGTTTTTCCCTGGTCGAGTATTCAGGATACCAAAAAAAAAAAAACTGGAGAAGGGACATCAGCCGTTTCAACCTCGTCATGAGGTGTGTAGGTGCAGAGAGTCCGGCCCCGCATTGAAAGGAAATGCTTGTGGCAGAGGCAAGTAGCCGAGGGGAAAGATTACAGTACTCCTTCCATCCCAGAGTGCACAGAGCATGGAGTAGGTGAGAGAGAGGTAGCTTGACCAGAAATGGACACTCCTAGATCTTCGTTTATACAGACAGTACTTTAAAGTAGCACCAAATGTGCGCAACCTGATTGAGAGGTCATTAACCATCCAAACCCTCGATTGCATGAGCCACAGATAATGCTCCGTAGTGATGCTTCACTAGGAAACCCATCATTACACGAGAAGCAACGGGGATAATGGGAGCAAGAAGCTTAGCGCAGGTGGGGAAGTCCTTCCACAAAGCCTACAGAAGCTTCGTTTAGCACTGAAATGAAGGAGAAGGAGGCAAAGGCCGATCTGCATCACGTTGGTACCTCCACGGTTGAGGCGCAATTGCGAGGAGCAACAGGCGTGGCAGGAGACCAAGCGAGAGAGTGGATTGGAGAGCCCATGCTCAGGGCCTCACCATGTGTAGGGAGCACGAGCCCATAAGGGCTCAACCTAAGAATGGCGACGCAGGAATAAGGATTCCAACCCCATCACAGTAACCAAGCGAAACAAAAAAAAGGGGAACACGCGGTCGAGCCCCAACCACCATTGAACAATCGGAGGATATGAATTCCCTCACCCCCTCAAAATTTGCGCGTCCAGAACTTTTGCATTCAAAATAAAGGAATGGGTGGTAACGAGTTAACTCACTCCACCAACCCCTCATAAATTCAGAACGGAATTCTGCTCATAGTACGACTAAGGGAGTTACGAGACATAATGCACAACGTGCAAGGAAATCCAAAGGATGAATGCCACCATGAGATTTTGATTTTTAAAAAAAAAAGGTCTTTATATCGAATTCATACGGAAATGGCTAGCACTAATGTTCTTCAACCGATTTTTTTTTTCTTTTTCTTTTTTGGAGATGAGGAGAGAGAAGGGGCCAAAGAGGGTACTTCCCATCCCTCTTCTCAAGGCACACACTAAAATTAGAGGTGATAGAGATGGAGGGTGATGCCACTAAGTGTGTGGGAGAATGTGTAAGTGTGAGAGAGAGAGAGACAAAGGGGTTAGGGGGTGTTTTTTTTTTGTGCAACAAACAAAAAATGAACTAAAACTACTCAAAAATTAAAAGAAGAGAGGTACCCAAGGCCAACCGAAGGCCACACGTATTCATCCTCCTCCAAGTGTCAAGGTGCATCTCACAAAGTATGGACACGCAAACTTGGAAAAACCAACGGCTAAAGGCCGACGTCCCCGGTAACCGCGCCAAATTGTTGAGAAAAGGGGAACAACAAACCCTAACCGCCTCACATGGAAGTGAGAAGTTTCTCCAAGTTGGGGCAAAGAATGAGAGGAGAGGTTCACCCACGCTCATGGAGCAATGGCAACAATGGCCAACGTCACAAGGAGCAAAGGGGAACATCCTCCCAACCATGCACACACACATGCAAATCCATACACCAAGACCAACGCCATTGCACACAAGGAGGCAAGAGAGTAACAAATGACACCTTCTTCCATTACCAAAATGGAGGCCAAGGCCATGGCCAAGGGACCCCCCTTTTACAAATGAGGCTCTTCTTTATATAGAGAAGAGAGACATATGTGAATAAAAACATGTGGTCAAAAGACCACATGTGCTAAATC
>CM035426.1:42788681-42793681 GCA_020310875.1 Ceratopteris richardii
AAGTTTAATTTGCAGGAAGCTAAAGTCTCAAACATTCCTATGGAGGTCAACCACAAACTCAGTGCACATGAAGGAGAAGAACTCAAGGACATTACAGGTTATCAAAGTTTGGTAGGTAGTCTCAATTATGCTACCTTAACCAGGATTGATATATCATATGGTGTTAGTGTACTTAGCCAATTTATGCATAAACCAAGAGTACCACATTTGGAGGCAGCCAAGAAGATAGTAAAGTACCTAAAGGGAACACAAAATCATGGTTTGTATTATCCATATTCATCAGACATTGACATCAAGGTATACTCAGATGCAGATTGGGCAGGTTGCAAGGATGACAGAAGGAGTACATCTGGTTACATATGCTTTGCAGGTGATAAACCAATTTCTTGGTCATCCAAGAAACAACCCACAGTAGCCCTATCATCTACTGAGGCAGAATACAGAGGGCTAGCCAATGCCACTCAAGAAGCCATATGGTTGAAGCTTTTATATTCAGAATTGGGCCTATATACAAGAACACCTATCATATTTGGAGATAACACAAGTTCACTTCACCTAGCAGCTAATCCTGTGTATCATGCTAGGACAAAACACATAGAGGTGCATTACCACTATGTGAGGGAGAAATTACTTAGCAAGGAAATCCAATTATCATATGTGTCCACTAATATTCAATGTGCAGATTTGCTTACAAAATCTTTGGATGGGAGCAAGCTATGCAGATTTAAATCCATGATTGGATTACAGGAAATACTTGAAGACTAGAGATGAAGACTTGAGCCAAAGTGTTTGGCTTGAGGGGGAGCTGTTGGTGCAAAACAAGCCTACACACATTGGCTTGGACATTGGAACCTTGGAAGAACTTGAACCCTTGAAAGATATATTCACATGGAACCTTGAACCATAGGAACCAATGCTTAATTGGTTATTATTTTTTTGTAAAAGTCTATATGCCTTTATTTGTATCACACCTAATTGATTAGTCGTGGATTTTTAGGTGGAATGATTGGAGAGAATATCTCCTTAATTCTAGAGTAGAGAATATAGGAGATTTGAATTTGAGTTCAAATTCAAATCTCAACTCATGCTCTATAAAAGCTACATTGAAAAGTCGCGGGTTAATCATCATCTCCCGAGGCATTCTACCTCTGTATCTGTGTGTGTGTTAGTGCTACTCTATAGCCTACACCACCACACCTCAATTAGCTATGCTTGTCATGCTATTGAGTTTGTACAATTTTCTCAATCAATAGATATATACACATTCATTATTTCTGATTCTCTGTGTTACCCTCTCCAAGTCTGTCAACTTCAGAGGAGCATATCTCAAGATCTACTGAACCAAATTTGATGATCCAGGGCTCATTGGAATCAGCTCAAAGCACTCTACAACACTACAAAATTTCAAGTCATTCTATTCAGCCAATTGGGAGAAATCACTGTCGAAGTAATCACTGGTATATTTCTGTGTTGTTCCTAAAAAATCGGGAGTGTCCCTGATTTTGCTAAAGATCATGCTCAGTGTATAGTTTGTTATTTAGAGTGATTTAACTTGCTAATGGTAGCTTGTTAAGTTAATTTAATACTCCCAGAAGAAATTAAACCAATTGCAAGTGTGCTGGTCACACTGAGCTTAGAACCCAGCAGGTATCATTACAGGAATAGAAAGTTTTTGGAGTTATGAAGGTTCAAAATCATCTGTTTTGATTTGATCATTACTCAATCATTTTGTAAAGCACATATATAGTTTCTTGGTGTCATTTGGAAGCTCAAGGAGTCTCCTAACCATATCTGAAGAGAAAAGAGGGCAGGTGTGAAGCAGGTCTAGCAGCACCAACTTGATCTTCTGATTATACCCAGCCATCACTTCCAACAGTGGTATCAGAGCAAATAAGGTAATCATGGGTGATGGTTTCCCTTCCTTCATTGACAAATTGGATAGAAATAACTACCAGGCTTGGTCATTGAGAATGAAGACCTATCTACAAGGGAGAAGCTTGTATGGATACATATCAGGAGATGAGGAGTTGCCCTCATTCAAAACCAGAGGCCTACCTACAAAGGATGAACATGAGAGACTCAACCAATGGTGTGCTAAAGATGCTTTGGAAAGGTCATATCTTCTAAACTCTATCTCTGATTTCCTTCTACCTCATGTAAGGAACTGTAAGACTTCCCAAGAGACTTGGGAAACCTTGTCAACATACTTCTCATCAAGCACAAGGGCTAGAAAGAATCAGCTATGGATTGAGTTTACAACTCTTAGGAAGCAATCAAAACAATGTGTCTCAGATTTTGTCACCAAAGTCAAAGACATTGCAGATCAACTTGCAAGTGTTGGAGAAGAAATTGAGGAAGAGCAAATAGTCAGACAAGTGATCAATGGTCTAAAGGCAGATGACAAGTGGGAGAGCTTTACCACAGCAATGGACCTATACATGGACATCCAAGCACCTGATCTAACAACTCTGATTGGACAACTCTTTACACATGAAGCAAAGATCACAAAGAATGGAGAGCAATCAAAAGGTAACAATCCCTCTGCCCTATATACAGATAAGAAGTCTAAAGACAAGGGTAAAAGTAAGAAAGTTGATGAAGAAGGATCCACCTCCCAAGCAAACTATGCAGGGAGAGGTAGATCATCTAGAGGTAGGGGCAGAGGAGGTAAGTCAGGTAGGGGGAGACCCTACAACCAATCTCCATGCAATATTTGTGGCTTGTCTAAGCATACTACAGATGAATGCTACAAAAACTACAAGAACCAAAGAGGAAGAGGTCACCAAAGAGGAGGATACTCCCAAGGCAGAGGCAGATTCAATCAATCTCAAGGCTACCATGGCTACAACAATAATTACAACAATAACTACAACAATAGCTACAATCACAATGGCAATTATCAAGGAGGATACAGGAACAGAAAGGATTACAACAATTATGCAGAGGATCAAGATGATTCCTTGTTGATTATGAACATGACATCTAAATCAGGTATCAATGATGAACATTTGTTCTATATTGACTCAGGTTGCTCTAACCATGTAGCTGGGAATGTTGCCTTACTCTCTGATTTGGAAGAACCTAAAGGCAAGCACCAAGTGCAGACAGGTGATGACACTAAACATTCAGTTGTTAAAGTAGGCAATGTCAAAACAAGTGATGGTAATCAGAATTTGCTAAGCAGAGTATTGTATGTTCCAACAATCACCAAGAATCTGATGAGTGTAGGTCAGATTGTTGAAAAAGGTCTACAGGTCAGGTTCACTCAACATGGTGCATATGTGGAGGATCCAAGACATGGATTCAGAAGGATAGCCAAGGGAGAGAAATCAGGTAGACTATTTACTTTTGAACTTGAGGATACTAAGAACATTGCATTATACAACTACAAGGACCAAACTCTATCAGAATTGGAGATGTGGCACAAGAGATTAGGTCACATTGGAGAGAGGACCATAAAACAAATGAGTAGGGATCAATGTGTACTTGGGATACCTAATGTATCCAAGCAACACATGATATACAAGTGTGGAGCTTGTCAATTTGGTAAGTCACACAGATTGCCATATACCAAAAAAGGTTTTATGCATGAAGACTACTTGGAATTGGTGCATACAGATGTTTGGGGACCAAGCAAGGAGCCATCCATATCTGGATCAAGGTACTATGTATCTTTTATAGATGATTATAGCAGATGGACTGTATTGTACTTCATGAAACATAAAGATGAAGTATTTAATTGTTTCAAAAGATATCTTGCATTAGTTGAGAATCAAACAGGTAGACATTTGAAGAAGCTAAGGTCAGATGGTGGTGGAGAATACTTCTCCAATGACTTTGAAGAGTTCTTGCAGGAAAGAGGCATCAAGAGGGAGATTACCACAAGGTACTCACCTGAACAAAATGGGGTAGCTGAAAGGAGGAATAGACTCATTGTGGAGACAGCTAGGTCTATGCTTAATGAGAAAAAATTACCAAATTACCTTTGGGCAGAGAGTGTATCTACTGCCACATACTTAATCAACAGGTTGCCATCAAAGACACTTGATGGAATGACACCCTATGAGGCTTGGCATGGTAAGAGACCTTCTCTGGATCATTGCAAGATCTTTGGGTGTGTTGCATATGTGCATATTCCCTCACAGGTAAGGGGAAAGCTAGACCCTAAGGCTGAAAAGTGTATTTTCATTGGTTATGATTTGAATCAGAAAGGATACAGGTTCTATAACCCCTCAAATAAAGGCTTCAAGGTAAGCAGAGATGTCATCTTTGATGAAAATGATTCATGGTATGATAATGAGTGCAGGAAAGTTAGCCTACCTTATGATATGGAAGAAGACTTTCCAAAGCTTGTCAGGAAAGAACCAACTCAGAATGAGGACACAAGTTCAGATGATGAAGACACCATCAACATTGAAGAATTCAAAGCTTGGAAATCCAAAGGGAAGATGAAGATGAAGCAACTTGAAGACAATCCAAAATCTTCAACTCAAGCTATGAGGAGATCTTCAAGAGAAAAGAAGAAACCAATTAGGTATGGGTATGATACTTCACTTGTAACCAAGCACTCTGTATATCTTGCAAAGGATACCTTAAGTGAAGAACCAGGTACATTTGAGGAAGCCATTACTAAACCAGAATGGAAGGAAGCAATGGATGAAGAAATGGAGGCTCTCAAGGAGAGTGATACTTGGGATTTGGTACCCAAGAAGGACTCCATGAAGGTGATAGGATCCAGATGGATCTACAAACTCAAAAGGAACTCAGATGGTACAATAAGCAGGTACAAAGCTAGGTTAGTAGCCAAGGGTTTTGCACAAACCCAAGGCATTGATTATGAGGAGACATTTTCTCCTGTGGCCAAGATGCCAACTATCAGAATTATGGTGAGTGTAGCTGCATCCAAGAATTGGAACATGTACCAATTGGATGTAAAGAATGCATTCTTGAATGGATGGATATCTGAAGAGGTCTACATGTCACAACCACCTGGTTATGAG
>CM035426.1:42801181-42803681 GCA_020310875.1 Ceratopteris richardii
TCCATGTAGACTTCATCTGATATATATCCATTCAGAAATGCATTCTTTATATCCAGCTGACTTAGCTTCCATCCTTTTGATGCTGCTATAGCAATCAATGTCCTTATGGTTGACATCTTTGCCACCAGACTAAATGTCTCATCATAATCTATACCATGCGTCTGAGCATAGCCCTTGACAACCAGTCTAGCTTTGTATCTGGCTATCCTTCCATCTGCAAGTTTCTTAACTTTGTAAACCCATTTATTTCCAATCACTTTCTTACCATTTTTCAGCTTTTGGTTCAAGCTTATGTCTCAACTGTGATGATACATAAGCATAAGCAACTGATCCAAACACTTTACAATGATCAAGTGTTGGTTTCTTGCCCCACCAAGCTTCATAAGGAGTCATCCCATTTAAAGTTGTACATGGTAATCTGTTTTCCAGGTATGTAGTTGTATTTAGAGCCTCAGCCCAAAGATAATTTGGACAATTCTTCTCCTTTAGCATTGCTCTTGCAAACTCAATTAGAGTTCGGTTTCTCCTTTCTGCTACTCCATTTTGTTGTAGTGTATACCTGCAAGTTGTTTCTCTTTTGATACCTGCATTCCACAGATAATCATTGAACTCTCAAGAAAAATATTCTGCTCCTCCATCAGACCTTAGTCTTTTGAGTTTATGTCCTGTAAGTCTTTCAGCATATGCATGAAATTGTCTGAAAGCTTCAAACACTTCTGATTTCTCTTTCAAAACATAAAGAGTTATCCATCTTGTTGCATCATCAATGAAAAGAACGTAGTACCTTGAACCACTGATAGATCCTTCTTTCGTTGGTCCCCATACATTTGTATGTACGAGCTCTAGCACACCATCGTGTTTGTAACCATTTTTCTGAAATGATAACATGTGGGCTTTTCCCATCTGACAAGCTTCACACTTGTGAATCATATGTTGGTTCTTCATATTTGGTAATCCTCTCACGGATTGTTTCTCCACCATAGTTTTGATTCCTTTTTCATTAAAATGTCCTAACCTCTTATGCCAGAGGTCTAACTCTGTGAATACCTCATCACCATGTGTGATCAAGGCTTGACCAACATTCCCTTGTACTTTCAGAGTAAAAAGTCTACCTTCCTTTTTACCATGGACAATTTGTTTGTATCCTTTCTCTAGATCTTCAACAAATACTCCTTCATTTGTAAACCTGACTTGAAAAATTTTTTCTACTATCTGACCCACACTGATTAGATTCTTTGGGATTGTTGGAACATACAAAACATTTGTTAGTAGGTCAGCTCCATTCTTACACTTTACCTTTCCAATTGACCTTACATTATGTTTTGTGTTCACCTGTCTGTACTATATGATTTGAAATGCCTTCTTCTAATTCTGACAACAATTCTATATTTCCTGACAAATGATTTGAACAACCAGAGTCAATATAGAATACCTTGAGGTCTTCATTCTCTGACACACTTATCGAGTTCATCATCAACGTCGTATGATCATCATTCTGCGTATCATTTGCATAGTTGTAGTAGGTAGTGTTGTGAGACTGATTCTGTCCCCAACCACTTGCTCCACCTCTACCATATCTGCCTCTTTGGCTTTGTCTTCCTCTTTGATATCTTCCGCTTCTGCCTCTGATGTTATTCTTCTAATTCTGGTTTGATCCTTGTGAATTATGCCAGCAATCATGAGCCAAGTGATTGCTTAATCCACAAATCCAGCAAGCTTTCTTATTACTTCTTCCTTTTGTATTACTTCTACTTTTATTTCTGACATTACCTCGTCCTCTTGCATAATTTGCTTGAGCAGTCACTTCTTCTTCATCTTTTTCTTTACCTTTATCACCTTTCTTCTTACTCTTTGCATACATAGCTGAACTATGTCCTTTATCTCCTTCTGTCTTCAAATCTTGCTCAAAGGTTAGCATTAGTCCAAGCAACTGATTTAAATCTGGTACAAAATGATTTAATGAAAGTTCAGTTGAGAGTACAAAAGGTTTCCACCTTTCATCTCCTCTCAAACTTGTAAGCACTTGCGCTATTAGCCTATGGTCTTCAATAACTTCACCAATCGATCCAAGACTATCTGCCAAGTCCTTCATCTTAGTGACATAATCACTAATGCTTTGACTTTGTTTTTTCTTGAATGTTGTGAACTCTGACCATAAGCTAGCCTTTCTAGCTTTCGTAGTATTTTGGAAGTGATCTTCCAACGCTTTCCACATGTCTTCCGCTTTCTCCATACCTCTAATGTGCGGTAGTAGATGATCTGTAATGGTATTATAGATGTAGGCTCTTGCCGTTGCATCTTTCTTCTACCACAGCTTCAAAACTTCTAATTCTTCTTTCTTCGGTTGACTATCATCTTCAAAAGTCGGCTTCCTTTCTTCTCCTGTCACATATTTCATTAAGTCTATACTCATAAGTAAAGCTTCCATTCGGATTACCCATGCGGGATAGTTATCTTTGTCCAATTTATCAATTGAGATATGATCTGCCATAATCTTCTT
>CM035426.1:42808681-42888681 GCA_020310875.1 Ceratopteris richardii
AATCAAACATGTACTAATTGATGGAGGATCTAGTGTCAACATTGCTACTGCTGCACTGTGTAAAAAGTTAGGGTGGACTGAAATCGAACCAGTTCAGTTTTTTGTCAGAATGGCCGACCAATCAAGAGTTCATCCAGTAGGACTTGTGCGAAATGTACCAATAACTTTGCAAGGTACAATATTTAAAATGACCTTTGTCGTACTAGAATTACCGGAATCCACCCTTGATTATAATCTCCTTTTCGGCCGTCCTTGGCTGAAGCAAGCTAAGGTGATACAAGATTGGTCTGCACAGGAACTCACTTTCAAAGATAATAATCGTAAATACGTTGTAAAATTAGATGCTATACAACCTTGCGAGTTGCATGCTAGACCGTATTTTGCAGATTCAGTCCATATGCTAGATGGTTTGTCAGATGATGAAGAAGAAGAGTTTCTGAAAAATAACATTGACTTGATCTCCCTAGGAACTGTTGATCTACAATCTGTTGTAGATAATTGGAATCCTACAGTTTGTACGGTGATGTCTGTAACAGAAAAAGATACGAAAGAAGATAAGGCTACCATAGATGACGTTGATCTACAACAACTTTTTAAGCCAGCTGAGGATACAGAGAAGCCTCGACAATTCTATGTTCCAGAAGATCAGCTGATCACCTACAATTTAGGGGATGAAGAAAATCCACGTCCTGTTAAGATAAAGGAAAGCTTACCTGAGTTATTTCAAGCAGATTTAATCCAACTACTTCGAGAATTTTCTGATGTATTTGCATGGGATTACAAAGATATGAAAGGTCTGGACCCGCGCATCTACCAACACAGGTCATGCTGAAGCCAAAAGCAAAGCCAATCAAACAACCGAGCTACCGGATGAACCCGAACTATGCATCACAGGTAAAGGTAGAGCTGGATAGGTTATTGAAGGTTGGATTCATTTGTACCAGTAGAGCATGCTGAATGGATCTCACCAATTGTTATTGTCCCTAAAAAGAATAAGCAGTTACGAATGTGTGGATTACCGGAAACTGAATGCAGCTACGGTGCCCGATCCATTTTTGCTACCTTTTCTTGATACCATGCTTGATAGAGTAGCAAGACATGAAATGTATTCATTCCTAGATGGATACAGTGGGTATAATCAAGTTAGAATGGCTGAACAGGATATACCGAAGACCGCCTTCATTACCAACTGGGGTGTTTTCGCATGTACTGTTATGTGGTTTGGGTTAAGAAATGCCCCTAGTACTTTTCAGCGATGCATGCAGGAGATATTCTCACCTTATCTTACCTCGTTTATGCAAGTGTATCTTGATGATTTTTCGTTATTTGGTAAGATGGTAGCACACTTGTCCCATTTACGGTGTTGCTTTGAGAAGTGCAGAGAATACAGACTCTGTTTAAACCCAAACAAATCTGTGTTTGCGGTTTCATGTGGTAAATTACTTGGCCATATTGTATCAGCACAGGGCATACAAGTCGGCCCGGATAAGGTTACAACTGTATTAGGAGCACCTGTTCCTACTACACCAAAGGAAGTCATGAGATTTATAGGTCAAGTCCGCTGGCATGGTCGTCATTTACGATGGCTCGCTCATTTAGCCATTCCACTCAATCGTTTAATCACGAAGACTCCTAAACAGTTTGACTGGACCTCGGACTGTCAAATTGCTTTTGATCGTCTAAAGGGATTACTAACACAGGTTCCAATCTTACAGCCTCCTGACTGGGATCACCCATTTCATGTATTTGTTGATGCTTCAGATATAGCAATAGGGAGCGTTCTAATGCAACAAACCGATAAATGGTTCAGGCCAGTTTACTATGCAAGTTGAAGGCTTGCCCCTGCGGAAAAGAATTACTCTGTAACTGAAAGGGAATGTCTAGGTTTAGTGTACTCTATCAAGAAATTTAGGCATTATTTACTTGGCCGAAAATTTACTTTTCATATAGATCATGCTGCACTTGTTTATCTGGTTCGGCAACAGCATCTAGGAGGTCGATTAGCGTGATGGGTTCTGCTTTTACAAGAGTTTGAGTACGAAGTTATTCATCGGCCAGGCAGTTCACATGCCTTGGCAGACTTCCTTTCTCGCTTAGATTCCGGTGAAGCTCCGGTCAGTGTGGATGACACAACGCCAGCAATTTATGTTTCTGAACCAACTAATAATGAAGATGCAGATCCTCCTGTGACAACTAATTACTATGATCAAAAATTAACTTTTTTAACTGATGGATGTCTTCCTTCTGCAACACACCTTGCCATGCGTAGAAAAATTGCAGTATACAGTCGTAAATTTCGGTTGTTTGCAGGACAATCATACTATATGGATCACACTGGAATTTTACTTCGTTGTATCCCTCCACACGAAGTTAATTCAGTTATTACTTTGGCTCACTCAATTCCTTCCGGTGGCCATTTTGCTGCGGATTTAACACACCGGAAAATTCTGCATAGTGGTCTTTGGTGGCCTACTATGAACAGGGATGTATTGCAGTTTGTCAAAAATTGTGATAATTGTCAGAGGATTGGACAACCTTTACAACGCCATTTTTTCCCTCTACAACCTGTCCTGCAATTAGATCCTTTTCAGAAATGGGGTCTAGATTTTATTGGACCTATTACTCCACCAGCAATACTCAGTAAAAATCGTTATATTTTGACATGTACTGATTATGCTACCAGATGGGCAGAAGCCTGGGCTTTATGGTCTGCTACAGCTGTTGCGGTAGCAAAGTGTCTACTGAACGATGTCTTTCCACATTTTGATTTACCGCTGGAACTTGTTACAGATCAAGGCACTCATTTTGTCAACAATTTAATGAAAGTACTCACACATTCGTTCCAGGTCATGCATTTAGTTCTCCTTATTATCCTCGTGCTAATGGTCTAGCTGAAAGTACAAACAAGACTTTGATAAATATACTTCGAAAACTAATTCTAGAAGCACCGGAAAGATGGGATCAACTGTTACCTGCCGTATTATGGGCATACCGGACTACATATAAAGTAACAACAGGATTAACCCCTTTCAAACTAGCTTATGGATTAGAAGCCATAGCACCAATGGAGATCATTTTGCCAAGTTTACGAGTAGCCATCAATCGAAAACTACTACCGGAAGAATCTCTGTCATTTCGGTTGGATACACTCAGAGAATTAGACGAGCATCGATGGCACAGTTTCATGACTATTCAGGAAATACAGCTAAGACAAGCTCGAACACATGATCGATATCTGAAGACTCCAGTTTTACGGTGGGGCAACTTGTACTCTTTTACAATGCAAAGTCGAATCGCTCTGCTGGAAAATTCAAGTTACGATGGTTTGGTCCCTACCGGATATATATATATATATACACATATATATATATATATATATATATATATATATATATATATATATATATATATATATATATATATATATATATATATATATATATATATATATATATATACATGTACCTTTCTTGTGTAGCATATACTCCTTGTTGAGTATACACAATCTCCATCCCTAGGAAATAAGACAAATTTCCCAAATCACTTATCTTAAACTCCTTTTCCATTTGCTTCTTGAGCTCTTTAATTCCTTGAGCATCTGTACTTGTGGGAATGTCATCAACATAAATGCAAACATAAAGGTACCCATTTTCACTTGCCTTCACCAGTAGACTACTATCTGCCTTTGAAGCTTGATATCCAAGTTCATTCAAGAACTTGACAAGTCTATAACTCCATGCCCTTGGGGCTTGCTTCAATCCATACAAAAAGACCTTTAAAACTATGAGTGGAAAGCTCAACACTTTGTTCATCATCTTGATTGATAGATCCAGAACTGTAGCATATCTTGATAGCCAAAATTCTGTAGAGAGTACCATATATCTTCAGTAGGTAAGTAGTTATGGGGTGGGCTTGGCAATAGTGGGTAATTTAGCCACTAGTTATTGAGTGTGCCTTGGCGCTGTTGTTCCCAAAATTGCATCCAAGATCTTCTTTTGGGTATCCGGAAAAAGGATGGATTTACTTGTAATAAATATGGTGCAGATTTCCAATGCACCCATAGAATAAGATTCTTTTCAAAAAAAAATTGTCTCTAGATTAGATCTACTTTGCCAAATTCTTCTATGTATAAGAGAATGTATTTGTTTTGAACTATAAGTCTTGATCTAGATCTCTACTAGCTTTAATTGCACCACATCCACATTGAGCCATGTTTTTGGTATGCTCGGTTCTTTTCCTGTTTGTATTTATCTATCTATCTATCTATCTATCTATCTATCTATCTATCTATCTATCTATCTATCTATCTATCTATCTATCTATCTATCTATCTATCTATCTAACTATCTATCTATCTATCTATCTATCTGACTATCTATCTATCTATCTATCTATCTATCTATCTATCTATCTATCTATCTATCTATCTATCTATCTATCTATCTATCTATCTATCTATCGATCTATCTATCTATCTATCTATCTATCGATCTATCTATCTATCTATCTATCTATCTATCTTTCTATCTATCTATCTATCTATCTATCTATCTATCTATCTATCTATCTATCTATCTATCTATCTATCTATCTATCTATCTATCTATCTATCTATCTATCTATCTATCTATCTATCTATCTATCTATCTATCTATCTTTCTTTCTATCTATCTATCTATCTATCTATCTATCTATCTATCTATCTATCTATCTATCTATCTATCTATCTATATATCTATCTATCTATCTGTCTGTCTGTCTGTCTGTCTGTCTGTATGTCTGTCTGTATGTCTGTCTATCTATCTATGTATCTATATATATATATATATATATATATATATATATATATATATATATATATATATATATATATATATATATATATATATATATATATATATATCTATAGTTCTATCTATCTATCTATCTATCTATCTATCTATCTATCTATGTATCTATCTATCTATCTATCTATCTATCTATCTATCTATCTATCTATCTATCTATCTATCTATCTATCTGTTGAAAAAGAAGCAGCAAGCTTAGTGGATAATTTTGGTAATTTGGATTTTCCAAATATGCATAAATACTTTTACTGCACTACATTCTCGAGAAAGTTTTTTGTGGAATGACTTAGGGATTCAAAATTGGCAAAACTTGCAAGAACGATGCACCCCAACATTGCTAGTGAGAAATGGAAGTCATCATTAGGTCCTCTTCATCATGCTCAGTGGCGTGCTAGGAGACAACGAGAAGGAGCTACTCATACCACGAAGAGCTTTTGCAAGGGTAGTAAAAGAGGAACTACAAAGCTACCGTGCAGGTCTACGAATACAAGGGATAGCACTTGAAGCGCTTCAAGAGGCAGCTGAGGCCTACCTTATCTCCATGCTTGAGGACTCTAACCTGTGTGCTATCCATGCCAAGAGAGTAACCAAACAATCGAAGGACATTCAACTAGCAATAAGAATTAGATGAAATAACCCATGAAATGTGTATATTGTACCCTTTGATAGGCCTACTTTGCGATGTAATACAATGGATAATAGAAAATTTTGTTTTAACCTATATTCTTTGTGTCTTTTTTTTTCTCTCTCACTCTCTCTATCTTTGACTCCCTAGCATAATTGTATGCAACTAACTTTTCTTTCAGTCAGTTATATATGGAATGACTTGAACATGCATGCATTTGCCTATTTTTTTTTGACTAGATATGTACATGTTGTACCTAATTATGCCCCACACGTCATTTTCATGCCAAAAAACCCCCAGCCACAGAAACGCGAGATTCAACCCTATAAAAAATTTGCAGGTCTGAATTCCGCGTTTCTGTGGCTGGGGTTTTTTTGCATGTTTTGGGCTTGTGTATGCATAAAATGTTTGGATGACATGTTAGGTCTATTTAATACAGAGGCTATGGATGAAAAATGCTAGAAAATTTCTAAAAATGCTTGAAAAATTTCTAGAAAATTTTCAAAAAATGCACTTATGCCAAGGACATTGAAATGCTTGCTAATTTGCTAAAATGCAAGGAACAAGCATGAAAAAAGGATAAAAGTTACTAAAACTTAAGCGAAAATGATGTGAAGAGACTATGTACAACCTGGACAAATTTTGCAGGTTCCAGGTAATCCATTATCTTCAGTTGTGTTGATGATAGACCTTGAGCCTTGATATATTGACCAGTGGCAAGGCCTCTCCTTTTAGCATCTCTAACTCCACAATACCCCAATTCAGCATTGTTTTGACTCGATAAGGTCCTTCCCAGTGTGGAAGCCATTTTCCTCTAACTCGTGTTTGGATTTGAGGTCTATGGAGAAGAACTAGCATGCCTGGCTCTATGTTGTTGTTCCACAGATTTGCACATGTGCCTCATTCCTCTTCATTTGAGTCTCTATCAATTGTTTTGTTGCTAGTAGACCTATCTCCTCCACTTTTTGCAGTGCTCCAAACCTCTGAGAGACACCACAATCCTTTTTTCCCTGCATGAATGCTACTTTAGGTGATCCATGTAGAAATTCAAAGGGTTCAATAGGCAATATCCCATAAACCAGTTGGAATGGAGAGTAGCCAGTAGCCTCTTTGTAAGCTAACGTGTATGCCCATAGGGTACCTTGATAAGCAATGCCCCAGGAAGTGGGCTGTAACATACATTCTTTTCTTAACATGGCAATTAATACCTTATTAGTGGACTCTACCTGTCCATTAGCTCTTGGATAATAGACACAAGAGGTCCTAATTAGAATCTCTGTACCTGTTGAAAATTTGTTGTAGGACCTTATTCACCAAATGAGTACCTCGGTCTGTACAAATTTCAAGTGGACATCCAAACCTGCAAATGATGCTACTATAAATGAAATCAGCAATAGTTTGAGCAGTGCAGTCAGGGGAGGCAATAGCTTCAGCCCACTTTGTCGCATAGTCTGTGGCAATCAATAGATACTTCTCTCTTTTTGGAATCGATGGAGGGTAGATGGGCCCTACAAAATCTAGCCCCCACTTCTCAAATGGTTGCCAAGAAGTGGAAATAATCAAGGGGTTGTGCCTCTGCTTTGTTGGCTTCCACACCTCTGGCAAACGTCACATGCCTTTTCCCATTCATCTACATCTTTGAATAATGTAGGCCACCATAAACCAGCGTCACTTCCCTCACTTCTTCTTCTTCCATGCACTTCCTAAACCTGTGGTCTTTTCCCTATCTATATAATTTATCTTCAATGAATGTATAAGGTCTGCTCTTGATTAGCGGTCTCTTTCTTTGCACAGCACTTGCCTTCTCTGGATACAATCCAGTTTTTAATGAAATTCTTGATATCATAATACCAACCTTGAGCTTGTACAACAAAGAGATTAGCATCTGGAAAATCATCATTGACTCCAATTGCTTGATCTATTATATTGATCCTGGATAGGTGATCCGCCATGACATTTTTTTTACCTGGTCTATGGACTACAGAAAAAAAATTAAACTCCTAGAACAAAAGTAGCCACCTCCATATCCTCCCAGTTGCTTGTGGCTTGTTCAATAAATACCTGAGTGGTTGATGATCGGTGATGATAACAAACTTCACACCCAGCAAATAATGATGAAATTTTTGTACGATGAAAACCATTGCTAGAGCTTCCCTTTCTGTTGTGCTATAACTTTTTTTCAGCTTTAGTCAAAATTCAACTAGCATACTGAATAGGCCTGTCAAGTTTGAATTCTTCACTATGTTGAGCCAATACGGCACCCACTGTATATGCAGTGGCATCTACATGCACATCAAAAAATTTTGACCAATCTGGGGTGATAAGAATTGGTGCATCCACCAATTTGGACCTTAATGTCTGATAAGAATTCTCTTCTTCCTCTTCCCATTTAAAGGGCACTTCTTTACCTGTAAGTCTGGCAAGTGGCCTGCCTATCTCTGCATACATTTTGATAAATCATCTGTGGTACCTAGTATGCCCCAAGAAACTCTGAATCTCTTTAGGAGATTTGGTTTTAGGTAATTTTAGTATAGAAATAATTTTATCCGGATCTAGAGCCATACCTTTAGCCGACACCACATGTCCCAAGAGGGTTCCTTCTGTCATAAGGAAATGACATTTGTTTGGGTTGAGCTTTAGTTTAGTCTCCCTGCATCTCTTAAAAACATTCTGCAGCTGTCACAAGTGATGGTCCAAGCAATCTAAAGGGGTCTCTTTGTGAGATATTGAAAATGAAGAAAATTCATCCATGAAAATTCTAATTGTTTCCAGCAATAAGGATCCAAAAATGAGGTTGACAGTTCTGTTAAAGGTGGCTGGAGCATTTCTGAGTCCAAAGGGAATTTTTACATACACATATGTTCCCCAAGGTGTGATAAAAGCAGTCTTTTCACGATCCTCTGGGTGTATGGATATTTGATTATAGCCACTAAAGCCATCCATAAAGTTATATACTGCATGTCCAGCCACTTCTTCAATGACCTGCTCTGTAAATGGCATAGGGAATCCATCTAGAATGGTCACCTTGTTGAGTGCTCTAAAGTCAACACAAATTCTAATTTTGTTTGTATTCTTCTTTGGTACTATAACCATAGGTGAGAGCCATTCTGAGTGTTCCACAGGAATGATGATTCCTGCATCCTCCATCTTTTGTATCTCCACATAAAAAGCTTCAGCATATTTTGGGTTAATTCTATAACTCTTTCCTCTTATTGGTTTGGTTCCATCAACCAGAGGGATTATGTGCTCCCCATAATTGGCAGGCACTCCTTCTAAATCTTTATAATGCCAAGCAAAAACATCTGCATAGTGGGTCAAGAAGGATTTTACCTTTTCAAGGAGCTCTGGGTGGTTCCACAACCAAGTGGCCACCAAAACTAGACAATTATTTTCCTGAGTGCCTAATAGTATTTCTTTGATAGGGTTTCTCTCTACCATAGTATCTTCATGCTCATCTCCAACCTTGTTTTCTTCCCCTAGCTTTGCGTGCATTGTTGCATAAGCAAGAGTATTTTGGATCTCAATGTATTCCTCCTTGTCCTGCATCCATCCTGCAGGGATTTTTGAATTGCTAAAGAATATTCTTCACTAGTATGTTTTACCTTGTCTTTAGCTTTAGTAACTTCCTTCTTTGTTGTTGTTGCATCCTCCTCCAGGTTGTCTTTGAGGGGTGTCTTCCTGCCCCTTTTGTGGTCTGTGATGGGCTCTCCCAATCCATCAACCTGAACTTTATCCTCATTTTCATCATAACATTCATCTGTGCAAGAATTATTAAGAAAAATTCCAAAACAAGAGGAAGAGTTGCTTGCTTGGAGCCAATTTAGAATATCCTCTTCTTCCTTGAACTCTATTTGGGGTTGGTCCTCTGTTTCTGGTTCCATGCAAATGCCAACTGTTTGCATCATGCTGGTGTTCCCTTTATGATCTGGGCCCTCCACTAAATGTATCTGTGTCAGTTATTGCCCTTTCTTTTGTACCCACATAGTGTCTTTATCCCAATCATGGATGACACTTGCATGCCTCAGCCATGGTCTTCCAATTAAGAGGGGAAATCCTCCTTCAACCTGGGGCAGTCTTAATACCACAAAATCCAAAATGAAGATATTACCTTGTACTTCTAGTGGAACTTTTGGGATCAGTCCTAAGGGCCTTACTTTGCTTTGATCTGCCAGAGTAACACTGAAATTTGCAGGCCTTGAAGGGTGGAGTCCAATCTTTTTCCATTGTATGTTCAGGCATCAAGTTAATGCCAGAACCACCATCCACAATAACTCCTTGAAACTCATAACCTTTAATAGATATTGTCAGCCGAGGGCTCTTATAATCTGTAAGGGGTGCTTCCCCTACAATTTTACCTTTATGCATAACAGCAGTCTTTACCACTAAAGTTGTAGTGGAAGCCTCATCAATTATCTGCAAGAGTTCCGAAAATATTAAATCGAAAATATTAAATCAATTAAAGTTGTAGTGGAAGCCTCATCAATTATCTGCAAGAGTTCCATCCATCTTTATTAAATTGAAAATACTAACCTCCTTTTTCATGGACTTGATTAGTTTTGAAGCTTCTCAATCCTTAAGAGCATGGGCTCCAATTGACTTATCAAACTCCTCATGAGCCCTGTTGAATGTGTGCCCAATGGCATCACTGGTACATATGAGATCTCCTTTTTGCCTTGTATCTGCACATGTGGTGGCGTTGTCTTCAGATGTCTCTTTATCTTGATTCAATCCATTAATCCTTGATCTTTGACCTATTTCTACTTGAGCCTTCCCCTTGCTTCTTGTCTTCACTGTAAAAGATTCAATTTCTTCTAACTACACCACCCTGGTAGATGGTGATGGCCCATTGACTTGATCTAACATTTCTTCTTTTTGCATAAAAATCATTTGAATGTGGGGCCCAAATGAAGAGGCTTGATTCTTAGGACAACAATTTGTATAGTGGTCTCTGGCCTCTAGGCAGTTCTTGCAAGGAGGGGCATTTTCTAGTAGAGTGCACCTACTTTGATAGTGCCCACATTCTCCACATCTGAAACAAATGATTGGCCTCCTATGCCCATTTCCAAAGTTAGTCCTCTGTCTAGGGTTGTAATTGTTACCTTGATTGGGTGCAGTCGCCATCACATTTTCTAGTGGTAAGGGTCCTCCTTATGTCCAATATGTTGTTGTAGGCATTCCTCTTGATTGGCATTCCTGGGCCTCATGACCAGCTTTCCTGCATAATTGGCAAGTCACACTTAAAAGAGGACATTCACTTACTGTATGACCTTGCTTGCTGCACATGGTACACCAAAGTCCACTCTTGATGCCACCCCCTTTGAGTTCCTACAACTCCTGTCGTAGCTGAGCCAATTCCTCTGCTTGGGCCTCCTCCTCCTTTTGGAGCTTTAATGCTTCAATCTCCCTCCTCAACTGAGTAACAGCATTCTCCTCCTCTTTGTGGGGCTTATTCCTTTTTAAGCCCTCCAGCTCCTTCCTTAGCTCGATTACTGGATCCTCCATTTCTGTAGAATGTGGTAGTTGAGAAGAAATTGCTCCATACTATTGCCTTATCTTCTCCAATCGTGTAGCTGTGTTGATGAATTCCTCTATGGAGGATGTAGGCAACACTAATTCCTTGATTTTACATTGGGTGGTCACTGGAAGTGTCTTAGCTAACCCTTCTTAACAAAAAAGTCATGTGGAGGATCTGGCAACTTAGCCATTAGTGCCTTAGCCCTAGTTACAAACTCTGGAAAATTTTCACCTGGACCCAGTCTCAAGTTTTATAATTCCTCTATGATGATCTCTGCAGTATTTCCATGCTCCGATTGAGTTTTGAATGCATGTTTCATTAAGTCCCAAGTTGTAAAATGGTTCTCAGCAAACTGGTTGAACCATTTATCTGCTAATCCTTCTAATGTGGCAGGGAAGAGTATCAAAAAGGCATACTCTCTTCCCATTAAGCCTCTAGTTTTGCATAGTGCTAAAAACCTTCTAATATGCTCGTCTGGATCTTCCTGAGCTAGGCCTTTGAAAGAAAGAAATTTTATATTTAATCTTGATAGTAGGGTTTCCAAGTCTACCTGGGCAGCCATGCTCTTTACTGATGAAGTTGACAAAAGTGGACTAGAGGATCTTCTAACAGCCTTCCTTCTTGTTTACCTGTAGGTGACCCTCAATGTTTGGGACCAGGTTGCGGTCATGAGCTATTCATAGTCCTCTTAGTATGAGATAATTGATAAGAATATGTACTTCTTAGCCCAATGAAGTAGTACTATCGGCACTTGAATAGTGCTTCTCCACACTGCAATATGTCTTCTCCTATGCTCAAATCTCCTTGGAGTCCCGCCGTGCATGCCAAATTTTGTTGGGGGATTCTTGGACAAGAAGGGATTTGAGTGTTTGTAGGAGAAAAGGGAAAGACAATAAGAAAGATACACCCTGGAAGCCTCTGTCGATTGATTATAAGAAGGCAAATTCAATGGTGATGCACAATACAATCCACTCCTTATCCATTAGGAGTCAAAGGAAACATCAAAGGACACTCAAGGGAGTTTGAAGAGCAAGAAGAATCCATTGAAGAGTCAAGAGACAAGGAAGGGGTATATGAAAGGTCATACCCTCACTCATACAAGCATGAAGGTGCATTTTCGGGACACAAAGACTAAGGAGAAGCATCTAGCAAGTACCCAGGGACCAGAGGAGCATGCCCAAGAAGTTTCAGCACCAGATCATCTCTCTAAGTGAGGTGTCGGATCAGTTTCTCACACTAGACCCTCTCTCTCTAGTGTAATCTATTAGACATACCCAACTTGTAACAGGTGTTGCTCTCTGTGTATAAATCTAAATGCAATGATTCTTGTCTTTAATCTCTCCTACTTTCTCTGTATCAATTTTCACAGTCATTGCGTACTGCTGCACTGAGATATGTGTGTTTCTCGGTGACTGTAATTTTTTGCATAGGTGGACAGACAGGTAGTATGTTTTGTAACAGTGAGTTGCCTGACTTATTCTCATCCAAACTTAGTGCTTGTTGGCTTGTTGAAAAGCTAATAGAGTACTAAGTGTGGACAAAATCTTGGAGTCATTGGATTTTAGGTGGTGGGTCAAAGTGCTTGATCCAGGTCAGGTACTTTTTCAGGTGTAGGCTGGGAGACCTACTTGGGTTCATTGTGCTTTTGTTGTGCATATAGAGGATTTGTTCCTCACAGTTGGTATCAGATCTTTGAAGCTTGGATTAGCAGCAGCACACTGCAAGGAAGTACACTTGGAAAAGAAGGTGCTTCATCAAAGAGGAGAGAAGTGCAACACAAGGGATTGCTTGACAAGGTACGCTCTTTATCATAGTCTCATTTCAATGGCAGATTTGGGGCAAAAAGTGGAGTTGTTGGACAAGGAAAACTACCAACCTTGGAGGTTCAGAGTCACAAATTACCTTATGGGAAAAGGGCTATGGTCCATAGTGAATGGAGAAGAAGAAAGGCCTGATGTAGACCTTGAAGATGCAACCACTACCAATGCACAAAGGAAGGAGCTCAAAGAGTGGGAAGAAAGGAATAGAAGAGCAATGTTCCTCATATCTCAGGTAATTTCTAATGTTATGGTTGGTCATATACAAAATTTTGATAATTCCAAGGATGTATGGGATGCTTTGGAAAAGGTTTATGCAACCTCTACAAGAGCTAGGAAAATGCAATTAAAAAATGAGCTCAATACCATGAAGAAAGGTAGTAGCCAAAGTGTGGTTGAGTACACACTCAAAATAAGGGATCTAAGGGATCAATTAGCATCAGTGGGATGCAAGGTTGATGATGAAGAATTGGTTCAGGTCACTCTCAATGGATTGAGAGGAGAAGACAGGTGGAAGCCTCTCATTACCACTATCCTCTATCGAGATCCACTTCCATGCTTAGAAGACCTCATTCCTCACTTGGTGGCTGAGGAGGCATCATTTGGAGATTCATCCAAAAGCAAGGACACTCATGGTCAGGTCCTATACTCTTCAAGAGGCAAAGGGAGAGGTGGAAGAAGAGGAAGAGGAAGAGGGTACAACAATCAAGGCAACCACCAAAGCAAAGAAGAAGGAGAGACCTCAAGTGACTCTACATTCTAAGCAAAGGCAAGAGGTAGAGGCAAAGGAAGAGGAGGCTACAACCCCCACAAAGGTATGATTTGCTATAATTGTGGTAAACCAAATCATATAGCTTCAGATTGTAGATATAAAGATGGTAAATACACTCAAAGAAAGCAAGGGAACCATGCAAATGCTTCAAACAAGGAAACAGGTAATGATCAATTGCTTGCTATGAGACATGGTTATTCAAAGGATGCTAAATATGATACCAAATGGTACATAGACTCAGCGTGCAGCAATCATATGTCTTGTGAGGGTGATATATTCACCAATTTGCAGGTTCCAAAGTCCAAAGGGCATGTGGAGATAGGTGACAACACCGAACATGTCATAGAGCAGATTGGAGATGTGAGAATTGGATGTGAAAAATCAGTCAAGGTGCTTGAGAAGGTATTGCATGTTCCATCTATTACTAAGAACCTTATATTCCGTAGGGCAAATGTTAAAGAAAGGTTTGCAAGCCACATTCAATGACAAAGGATGCTTTATAAGGAATCCCAAATATGGAAACAAGCTTGTTGCTCAAGGAAGAAAGGAGGGAAGAATGTTCACCTTGGAAGTGTCTCCAAATGCAAGCAAGGTATGCTTTGTTATGATTGGTAATCAAAGGATTGCTGAAATTGAACTTTGGCACAAGAGAATAGGGCATGTCAACATTCCTAAGCTAAGGAATATGAGCAAGGAAGAGCTTGTAAGAGGGCTACCCATGTTTGAGCACAAAGAGCTTCATGAATTTTGTGATGCTTGTCAACTAGGGAAGCAAGCAAGACAACCATTCCAAAGGAGCACACATAGGGCTGCAAATCTCTTGGATCTCATCCATACTGATGTATGGGGACCTTCCAAAGAGTCATCCTTGGGAGGATCAAGGTATTTTGTACATTTATTGATGATTATTCTAGAAAAGTTTGGATATACATCATTAAAGAAAAATCAAATGTGTTCTCTATGTTCAAGAGGTTTAAGCAAGAGGTTGAGAAGGAGGTAGGTAAATCTATCAAAGCCCTAAGGTCTGATGGAGGGGGAGAATACTTCTCCAAAGAATTTAACTCTTATTTGTATCAGAATGGTATTAAAAGGCAATTTACATGCAGGTATACCCCCCAACAAAATGGGGTGGCTGAAAGGAAAAATAGGCACATTGTTGAAATTGCAAGGTGTATGATTAATGAAGCACGCATGCCATTATTTTATTGGGCTGAGGCTGTTTAAACTTCAGTATATTTGATGAATAGGGTACCTACAAGTGGTGTGCATGAGTTGACTCCAAATGAGGCCTACTATGGTAAGAAACCAAGTGTGGAACATCTCAAAGTTTTTGGATGTACTTGCTATGTGCACATTCCACAAGAGGTAAGATCTAAACTTGATGAAAAATCTGAAAAATGTGTTTTCATTTGGCTATTCTACTGAGAAAAAGGGGTACAAATGCTATAACCCTTACACCAAGAAGTTGTATGTATCAAGAGATGTGGTATTTAATGAATTGAAACCTTGGTATGTAGACAAGGGAAAAGAAAAGGTAATAGATGATGACTTGGATGATGTATTGGTTTGTGGTAAAGGTGATATGCAGGTTGAATCAACTCAAATGAGTGGTCCTAAGGCTTCAACATCAAGATCAGCTACCCAAGGACACATGGGAGAAAGAAGAAGTCTATCAGAATCACCAACATCCAGGTATAAGTCTCTTAGTGACTCTCATGATGATCATAAAGGTGATAGTGAGTCACAGGATGAAGAAGACTATGAAGAGGTGGTTACACCACAAGTAAAGCTATCAAGGTTGAGGAAGCAATTCCCTAAAGGGAATGAAAGGAGATCCTCAAGGCTCAAGAAGCCAATACAAAGGTTATGTTATGACTCTTTCATTGTCGAGGACTATGCCTATATGATGCAGGTTGTTGGAGATAATGATCCTCAAATGTATGAGGAGGCATCAACAAAGGAGGAATGGAAGAGAGCTATGGATGAAGAGATGAAAGCACTCAAGGACAATGAGATTTGGGAATTAGTGCCTAAAACACCAGGTATGAAAGTGGTTCAAAACAAATGGGTGTATAAGACTAAAAGGAATGCCGATGGTTCACTAGCTAGACACAAAGCTAGGTTGGTTGCTAAGGGGTTCACACAAACTTTTGGTGTGGATTATGAAGAGACCTTCAGCCCCATGGCTAACAAAACAACAATAAGGACCTTAATAGCTATATGTGCAGGTATAAGATAGCCTATATATGAGCTTGATATAAAAAATGCATTCTTGAATGGTGAGCTAAAAGAAGAGGTATACATGGCACAACCCATTGGATACAAAGATGTGGATCATGTGTGGGTACTGCAAGAGAATGAAGATTACGACCACCACATGCTAGAGAGATGACTCTCCTCCCAACCAAATGCCTCAATATATAGCTCTCTCCAGGGGACTGCCTTCTTGGGCAGGTGGATACTAACCATCCATGTGTCAGCCATGTAACTACATGTGCGCCAAGTGTCCAGTGGATGCTTCTAGAAGGTTCTAGAGCTCTTTGGGCAAAATACTCTTCCCATGTACCTCATGGGGATTGAACCCAAGACCTCCTCCTTCCCATCCTTGAGACTTAACCACTAAGCTAAGTGGATTACTTGGTTACAAGAGTAAATGACCTACCATTAAGTCTAGACTCGAGATCTTTGGTCATACACACGGATGACCAAACGGTGTCCGATTTCAGATCTGTCTGAACCGGCCAGACCCTTGGATCATAGACTTACTTTATTACATTCTTCCCCCCTTGGAAAAGATTTTCGTCCTCGAAAATAGAGCTATATACATACTGTAGGCAACCCCCGAGCCTCATGTTCTAAAACTGGAAGAACATGGTCATGTTCTAGAACTGGAAGAACATGTCTCATCTCTGTGGTGGCATCCTTGCCCAAATGATTCAAAACACTATCTGGTTTTGTACTTTGATGAACGGGACAAAGTACAAACTAGTGAAGAATAATGAGGGTGGATCGAATGACATCCGTGGCTAATTCACAGTTTCTGGATGTGCGATCTAGGCACAAACATGTGAACTAGGTGGATTCAAATTACTAGTCCATTTCTAGGCAGAATTGGTGCATGGGCTTAGTAATGAAGGTGGGATTCTTATCCCTCGCAAGACTTTGAGAATTCTTGATTCACTTGAATTTGTTTTGGAGAACTTGAAGTTTGGTTGTCCCAAACATCTAACTTAGATGTTTGTATAATGGTTTACTTTGATCCAACAGTTACTTGATTTTTTCACCCAACTAGAGGACTACTTTGTCCTAATGAGTTTTATTAAAAATCCTTTGTAAACTGTAGGAGAAAGTTTACCATTTCTTTGAGTCAACCATACTATAACTTGTCCAATACTAATCCATAATGAAATTTGTCCAACTTAGGACACTTTTCTCAAAGACTTTAATTGAAAGTTCTTGGGAATTGTCAATCTGATGAGCAATTCCTAACTTTCCTATTCTAGAGTATACTAGACTCTAGGAAATCATTTATGCTATAACTTGAAGCAAACTCAAATGAATAAATCCTCTTAGACTTCTCATCTTTTGAAGATTGAAAAGGTTCTTGTACATAACATCTATCTAGGATGTTCAAGTTAGTTATTTTATTCTAACCGGCTAACCCTAGTCTTTTGCAAAAGGAATCAGATATTATATCTGAGTCAATTTCAAAAGATTTGGAAAGCGGAAAGAAATAACTAAGACTCTGTACAACCAATTCAAACTTCGAATATACATAAACTTGCTATGAGTCAAAATCTAGTTGACTCAGGACTTTTAACTTTTCAAAGATCTATTTCAACAAGATATTGAAGCATTGTCTTTTTTTTTTTTTAAGAGAAATAAGCTAGTTTCTCAAAAAGATTCAAAGCAAATCAAAAACATCATCCAACCATAAGATACTAGTGTGGTAACCAACATCAGTGTGTCGACCCACTGAGGTTATGTTGATGAGTTTTGTATTCAAATAATGCTTCACTTGAGACTAAGTTCAGGTCATATTCAATCTTTTTGACTCCTAATCATGAATGCAATTCTTGTGCATTTCTTTGAGTCAAAAGAGTGAATTTTTCAAGTTACACTAGGAACTTGATGCTTAGTCAATTAAATCTTTAGTTGAAAAAATCAACTCAAAATCAAAGTCCAACTTCTTTCAGAAATTTACCAAATATTTCTGATCAATAACACTTTGGCTTGAAGTGTTCTAAGAAGATCTTGGAAGTTACTTACTTCATATCTTCAGTTTCCTTGATCTTGAAGTCGTCTTGAAGTATCTTGAGATTCTTCTTGAATTTAAACTCCCTTCTTTGAAGTTTTAATTCCCTTGAAGATCAAACCTAACTTCAAGATCCAAACGAAGACTCAAAGATAATCATCATCTCACGGTCCGATGTCCCATACCATCTTTCCTACATCAATTTGAGTATAAAATCTGGTGTCCCATACCACCCTATTTTATACTCACTTTGACGTGTGAGTGAAATTTATCCTAAAGTCTACAACATCTCTTGATAGAGAACCTTCTAACTTTAATTCTTTGACAAGAACTTCACAGTTTTAGGCACTATCTCTATCTTTATATTCTAGGTTTTAATCCCTTGACATGATCGTTTCATGATCTTGTGCTTAACTTTGGGAACTTGAAAACCTTTAATAGAATATCTCCCATCTTTTTTGCTAGGGTTTTCAAATGAAAACCAATCAGAATTCCAAGTACTTGAATTTTCTCGAATTCAAGTTCAATTGGTTTATCCTTGACCAATTTCGTAGTGACAAGAGCTTTTAGCTTCTTGTCTTTAGATTCCTTTATACTAATGCTTTTAGGTACCTATCCTGGCTAGGAATTTTATAGGAATCTCTCTACTGCATAAGTCTGAGCATCCGCTCATGCTTTCTGGATTTGTACCAAAAATCCCTTTAAGGATAGGCAAACACTTATGTTTTACCTCCCACAGAAGTACCGTCTTCACGATTTGCAGACTACATACTTGGAATTACTTTACTCTGTTCAGACTTGGAACAACTTACTTTTTCACAATTTTCCATTCGATAAATGGAACTTGAGTGAATCATTCCTAAAGAAAAATTTTATTGCCAATACTTGGGCAAGGGTAGTTCCAATCGCATGTTCTTGGACAATCATGGCCAAGCTTGATCAAGTCTGGTTGATACTTGCGACAAAAATAAAGACTTAGTCTTTATCTTTTAAGATCTCTTAAACTATCTTAAGCTTCTTTGCTTACTTGCAGGATTTTTAGAGATCTTTTCCTTACTCAAGTCCAAGCATACACTAATGCCTCTTAGATTCCAAAGCTAAGAATCTTTGATATACCTTTGGGTTATATCACTATTTGGACTTAACTAACCAATACTGATGGTTTGGGAATTGTTAAGGAACTACTTACAAAGAGTGTGAAGAATTTCATTCTCAATACTTGAAAGAATGCCATTCTTCAAAGACTTGAGATTCCTTCTAAGGAATCAAATAACTTGAGCAAATGATTCATCTTGGAATCTTTTGCAATGTTAAAAGAACATTTGAAAGAAATTCTTTCAAATAGTATCCAAAAAATTTACTGATTCAATTGTATTTATTTCTAGAGTATCAAACTAGAGACTAAATATCACCTTTTGGATATGGTTTCCCATGCCACTATGAAAGTTTAAGTTGAACTTTCATTTATGTGATATCGACTTCTATTCTTGAGTTTGATACAAAACTCATTATTATTGGTCAATCTTCAGATGTTACTAGAGTCCTTTAAACATATTTCACCAATCAAAATTATGTTTAAAGTCCAAGCACCTATTGATGATTGATCCAATAGTAATGTTACTGTGAACACAACTTTGAACTTTATAACTTGTTTAGGAGAAGTTCATGGATTGAAAATCCATTTCTTGGAACTTTCTATTCCTAAATGAAAAGTTCACGCTTGCTTCAAGTCCTTAGGGACTTATATTATTTTCCTAAAGATTTCTTAGCTAGTTGCATCATTTACTAGAGATGCAACTATAGAACCTAACATCCTTTTATTGACGAAGGATCAATTGATGTTGAGGTTTAACCTTTGATTTCCATCACCCCTTAGGATGAAATCAAATGAAAATTTATAAAAGCTTGGTACCTTTATATATTGGCAAAACATTTATATCCTAAAGAGGTTTTGCCTTCATCATTCCTTGGACCTATCATATAATATGAATTTATGAGTATTTTGGGAAGAGTTCATGAATCAATTAAGATCCTCTACTTGGAACATCTACCTTCCCAAAAATAAATTCATCTTAAACATGGTAGGAGAATGATCTCACATGAAATAGAAGGCTTGACTATTTCATATCGCAATTCCAAAAAGTCACTTACCGAGGTTTCATCACATAAATGAAAGTTCAACTTAAACTTTCATAGTGGCATGGAAAACCATATCCAAAAGGTGATATTTAGTCTCTAGTTTGATACTTAGGAAATGAATACAATTGAATCAGTAAATTTTTTGGATATTATTTGAAAGAATTTCTTTCAAATGTTCTTTTAACATTGCAAAAGATTCCAAGATGAATCATTTGCTCAAGTTATTTGATTCCTTAGAAGGAATCTCAAGTCTTTGAAGAATGGCATTCTTTCAAGTATTGAGAATGAAATTCTTCATACTCTTTAGTCTGTAAGTAGTTCCTTAGCAATTCCCAAACCATCAGTATTGGTTAATTAAGTCCAAATAGTGATATAACCCAAAGGTATATCAAAGATTCTTAGCTTTGGAATCTAAGAGGCATTAGTGTATGCTTGGACTTGAGTAAGGAAAAGATCTCTAAAAATCCTGCAGGTAAGCAAAGAAGCTTTAGATAGTTAGGAGATCTTAATTATAAAGATTTATTCTTTATTTTAGTCGCAAGATCAACCAGACTTGATCAAGCTTGGCCATGATTATCCAAGAACATGCGATTAGAACTACTCTATAGATTGCCCAAGTATTGGCAGTAAAAATTCCATTAGGAATGATTCACTCAAGTTCCATTTATCCAATGGAAAATTGTGAAAAAAGTAAGCTGTTCCAAGTCTGAACAGAGTGAAGTAATTCCAAGTATGTAGTCTGCAACCGTGAAGATGGTACTTAAGTCTGTGGAAGGTAAAACATAAGTGTTTGCCTATCCTTAAAGGGATTTTTTATACAAATCCAGAAAGCATGAGCGGATGCTCAGACTTATGCAGTAGAGAGATTCCTATAAAATTCCTGGCCAGGATAGGTACCTAAAAGCATTAGTAGAAAGGAATCTAAAGACAAGAAGCTAAAAGCTCTTGTCACTACGAAATTGGTCAAGGATAAACCAATTGAACTTGAATTCAAGAAAATTCAAGTACTTGGAATTCTGATTGGTTTTCATTTGAAAACCCTAGCAAAAAAGATTGGAGATATTCTATTAAAGGTTTTCAAGTTCCCAAGGTTAAACACAAGATCATGAAACGATCATGTCAAGGGATTAAAACCTAGAATAGAGATAGTGCCTAAAAACTGCGAAATTCTTATCAAGAATTAAAGCTAGAAGGTTCTCTATCAAGAGATGTTGTAGACTTTAGGATAAATTTCACTCACACGTCAATGTGAGTATAAAATAGGGTGGTATGGGACACCAGATTTTATACTCAGATTGATGTAGGAAAGATGGTATGGGACATCGGACCGTGAGATGATGATTATCTTTGAGTCTTCATTTGGAATCTTGAAGTTAGGTTTGATCTTCAAGGGAATTAAAACTTCCAAGAAGGAGTTTAAAATTCAAGAACAATCTCAAGATACTTCAAGATCAAGGAAACTGAAGATATGAAGTAAGTAACTTCCAAGATCTTCTTAGAACACTTCAAACCTAAGTATTATTGATCAGAAATATTTGGTAAATTTCTGAAAGAAGTTGGACTTTGATTTTGAGTCGATCTTTTCAACTAAAGATTTAATTGACTAAGTCAAGCATCAAGTTCCTAGTGTAACTTGAAAAATTCACTCTTTTGACTCAAAGAAATGCACAAGAATTGCATTCACGATTAGGAGTAAAAAAGATTGAATATGACCTGAACTTAGTCTCAAGTGAAGAATTATTTGAATACAAAACTCATTAACATAACCTCAGTGGGTCGACACACTGATGTTGGTTACCACACTAGTATCTTGTGGTTGAATGATGTTTTTGATTTGCTTTGAATCTTTTTGAGAAACTAGCTTATTTCTCTTAAAGATAAAGACAATGCTTCAATATCTTGTTGAAATAGATCTTTGAAAAGTTAAAGTCCTGAGTCAACTAGACTTTGACTCATAGCAAGTTTATGTATATTCGAAGTTTGAATTGGTTGTACAGAGTCTTAGTTATTTCTTTCCGCTTTCCAAATCTTTTGAAATTGACTCAGATATAGTATCTGATTCCTTTTGCAAAAGACCAGGGTTAGCCGGTTAGAATAAAATAACTAACTTGAACATCCTAGATAGATGTTATGTACAAGAACCTTTTCAATCTTCAAAAGATGATAAGTCTAAGTGGACTTATTCATTTGAGTTTGCTTCAAGTTATAGCATAAATGATTTCCTGGAGTCCAGTATACTCTAGAATAGGGAAGTTAGGAATTGCTCATCAGATTGACAATTCCCAAGAACTTTCAGTTAAAAGTCTTTGAGAAAAGTGTCCTAAGTTGGACAATTTTCATTTTGAATTTGAATTGGTGAAGTTAGTATGGTTGATTCCACCGAAATGGTAAACTTTCTCCTAGAGTTTACATAGGATTTTTTCAACTCATTGGGACAAAGTAGTCCTCTAGTCGGGTGAAAAAATCAAGTAACTGTTAGATAAAAGTAAACCATTGTACATACATCTAAAGTTAGATGTATGGGATAACCAAACTTCAAGTTCCCCAAAACAAAATTCAAGTGAATCAAGAATTCTCAAAGTCTTGCGAGGGATAAGAATCCCACCTTCATTACTAAGCCCATGCACCAGTTATGCCTAGAAATGGACTAGTAATTTGAATCCACCTAGTTCACATGTTTGTGCCTAGATCGCACATCCAAAAACTGTGAATTAGCCAGGGATGTCATTAGATCCACCCTCATTATTCTTCACTAGTTTGTACTTTGTCGCGTTCATCAAAGTACAAAACCAGATAGTGTTTTGAATCATTTGGGCAAGGATGCCACCACAGAGATGAGACATGTTCTTCCAGTTCTAGAACATGACCATGTTCTTCCAGTTTTAGAACATGAGGCTTGGGAGTTGCCTACAGTATGTATATAGCTCTATTTTCGAGGACGAAAATCTTTTCCAAGGGGGAAAGAATGTAATAAAGTAAGTCTATGATCCAAGGGTCTAGCCGGTTCAGACAGATCTGAAATCAGATACCGTTTGGTCATCCGTGTGTATGACCAAAGATCTCGAGTTTAGACTTACTAGGAGGTCTTGTGCTCTTGTGAACAAGTGATCCACTTAGCTTAGTGGTTAAGTCTCAAGGATGTGAAGGAAGAGGTCTTGGGTTCAATCCCCATGGGAGACATGGGGAGAGTGTTTTGCCCAAAGAGCTCTAGAGCCTTCTAGAAGCATCCACTTGAGTTAACTCGAGTTAACTGGGACACTTGGCGCACATGTAGTTACATGGCTGACACATGGATGGTTAGTATCCACCTGCCCAAGAAGGCAGTCCCCTGGAGAGAGCTATATATAGAGGCATTTGGTTGGGAGGAGAGTCATCTCTCTAGCAAAAAAGATGGGAGATATTCTATTAAAGGTTTACAAGTTCTCAAAGTTAAGCACAAGATCATGAAACGATCATGTCAAGGGATTAAAACCTAGAATATAGAGATAGAGATAGTGCCTAAAACTGTGAAGTTCTTGTCAAAGAATTAAAGTTAGAAGGTTCTCTATCAAGAGATGTTGTAGACTTTAGGATAAATTTCACTCACACGTCAAAGTGAGTATAAAATAGGGTGGTATGGGACACCAGATTTTATACTCAAATTGATGTAGGAAAGATGGTATGGGACATCGGACCGTGAGATGATGATTATCTTTGAGTCTTCGTTTGGATCTTGAAGTTAGGTTTGATCTTCAAGGGAATTAAAACTTCAAAGAAGGGAGTTTAAATTCAAGAAGAATCTCAAGATACTTCAAGACGACTTCAAGATCAAGGAAACTGAAGATATGAAGTAAGTAACTTCCAAGATCTTCTTAGAACACTTCAAGCCAAAGTGTTATTGATCAGAAATATTTGGTAAATTTCTGAAAGAAGTTGGACTTTGATTTTGAGTTGATTTTTTCAACTAAAGATTTTATTGACTAAGCATCAAGTTCCTAGTGTAACTTGAAAAATTCACTCTTTTGACTCAAAGAAATGCACAAGAATTGCATTCATGATTAGGAGTCAAAAAGATTGAATATGACCTGAACTTAGTCTCAAGTGAAGCATTATTTGAATACAAAACTCATCAACATAACCTCAGTGGGTCGACACACTGATGTTGGTTACCACACTAGTATCTTGTGGTTGGATGATGTTTTTGATTTGCTTTGAATCTTTTTGAGAAACTAGCTTATTTCTCTTTAAAAAAAAAGACAATGCTTCAATATCTTGTTGAAATAGATCTTTGAAAAGTTAAAAGTCCTGAGTCAACTAGACTTTGACTCATAGCAAGTTTATGTATATTCAAAGTTTGAATTGGTTGTACAGAGTCTTAGTTATTTCTTTCCGCTTTCCAAATCTTTTGAAATTGACTTAGATATAGTATCTGATTCCTTTTGCAAAAGACCAGGGTTAGCCGGTTAGAATAAATGATACCTAGATAGATGTTATGTACAAGAACCTTTTCAATCTTCAAAAGATGAGAAGTCTAAGAGGATTTATTCATTTGAGTTTGCTTCAAGTTATAGCATAAATGATTTCCTAGAGTCTAGTATACTCTAGAATAGGGAAGTTAGGAATTGCTCATCAGATTGACAATTCCCAAGAACTTTCAGTTATATTCTTTGAGAAAAGTGTCCTAAGTTGGACAAATTTCATTATGGATTAGTATTGGACAAGTTATAGTATGGTTGACTCAAAGAAATGGTAAACTTTCTCCTACAATTTACAAAGGATTTTTAAAAAACTCATTAGGACAAAGTAGTCCTCTAGTTGGGTGAAAAAATCAAGTAACTGTTGGATCAAAGTAAACCATTATACAAACATCTAAGTTAGATGTTTGGGACAACCAAACTTCAAGTTCTCCAAAACAAATTCAAGTGAATCAAGAATTCTCAAAGTCTTGCGAGGGATAAGAATCCCACCTTCATTACTAAGCCCATGCACCAGCTATGCCTAGAAATGGACTAGTAATTTGAATCCACCTAGTTCACATGTTTGTGCCTAGATCGCACATCCAGAAACTGTGAATTAGCCACGGATGTCATTAGATCCACCCTCATTATTCTTCACTAGTTTGTACTTTGTCCCGTTCATCAAAGTACAAAACCAGATAGTGTTTTGAATCATTTGGGCAAGGATGCCACCACAGAGATGAGACATGTTCTTCCAGTTCTAGAACATGACCATGTTCTTCCAGTTTTAGAACATGAGGCTCGGGGGTTGCCTACAGTATGTATATAGCTCTATTTTCGAGGACGAAAATCTTTTCCAAGGGGGGAAGAATGTAATAAAGTAAGTCTATGATCCAAGGGTCTGGCCGGTTCAGACAGATCTGAAATCGGACACCGTTTGGTCATCCGTGTGTATGACCAAAGATCTCGAGTCTAGACTTATTGGTAGGTCATTTACTCTTGTAACCAAGTAATCCACTTAGCTTAGTGGTTAAGTCTCAAGGATGGGAAGGAGGAGGTCTTGGGTTCAATCCCCATGAGGTACATGGGAAGAGTATTTTGCCCAAAGAGCTCTAGAACCTTCTAGAAGCATCCACTGGACACCTTGCGCACATGTAGTTACATGGCTGACACATGGATGGTTAGTATCCACCTGCCCAAGAAGGCAGTCCCCTGGAGAGAGCTATATATTGAGGCATTTGGTTGGGAGGAGAGTCATCTCTCTAGCATGTGGTGGTCGTAATCTTCATTCTCTTGCATTGGTATAGCAATGCAACAGCGTAGCGACTGGAAATGCTCATGAATGAATGACTCTCCTCCCAACCAAATGCCTCTATATATAGCTCTATCCAGGGGACTACCTTCTTGGGCAGGTGAATGCTAATCATCCAAGTGTCAGCCATGTAACTACATGTGCGCCAAGTGTCCAATGGATGCTTCTAGAAGGTTCTAGAGCTCTTTGGGCAAAATACTCTTCCCATGTACCCCATGGGGATTGAACCCAAGACCTCATCCTTCACACCCTTGAGTCTTAACCATTAGGCTAAGTGGATTACTTGGTTACAAGAGTAAATGACCTACCAGTAAGTCTAGACTCGAGATCTTTGGCCACACAAACGAATGACCAAACGGAATCCGATTTCAGATCTGTCTTAACCAATCGGATCCCTAGATCACCAACTTACTTTATTACATTCTTCCCCCCATGGAAAATATTTTCGTCCTCGAAAATTAGAGCTATAGGAAAGATGGTATGGGACATCGGACCGTGGGATGATAATTATCTTTTAGTCCTAGTTTGGATTTTGAAGTTAGGTTTCATCCTCAAGGGAATTAAGACTTCAAGAAAAGTTTAATTTGTAAAGGATGAAAGTAGTATCTTACGATACTTCAAGATGACTTCAAGATCAAGGAAACTGAAGATATGAAGTAAGTAACTTCCAAGATCTTCTTAGAACACTTCAAGCCAAAGTGTTATTGATCAGAAATATTTGGTAAATTTCTGAAAGAAGTTGGACTTTGATTTTGAGTTGATTTTTTCAACTAAAGATTTTATTGACTAAGCATCAAGTTCCTAGTGTAACTTGAAAAATTCACTCTTTTGACTCAAAGAAATGCACAAGAATTGCATTCATGATTAGGAGTCAAAAAGATTGAATATGACCTGAACTTAGTCTCAAGTGAAGCATTATTTGAATACAAAACTCATCAACATAACCTCAGTGGGTCGACACACTGATGTTGGTTACCACACTAGTATCTTGTGGTTGGATGATGTTTTTTATTTTCTTTGAATCTTTTTGAGAATCCAGCTTATTTCTCTTAAAGATAAAGAAAATGCTTCAAATCCCTGTTGAAATAGATCTTTGAAAAGTTAAAGTCCTGAGTCATCTAGTTTTTGACTCATAACAAGTTTATGTATATTCGAAGTTTGAATTGGTTGTACAGAGTCTTAGTTATTTCTTTCCGCTTTCCAAATCTTTTGAAATTAACTCAGATATAGTATCTGATTCCTTTTGCAAAAGACCAGGGTTAGCTGGTTAGAATAAAATAACTAACTTGAACATCCTAGATAGATGTTATGTACAAGAACCTTTTCAATCTTCAAAAGATGATAAGTCTAAGTGGACTTATTCATTTGAGTTTGCTTCAAGTTATAGCATAAACGATTTCCTGGAGTCCAGTATACTCTAGAATAGGGAAGTTAGGAATTGCTCATCAGATTGACAATTCCCAAGAACTTTCAGTTAAAAGTCTTTGAGAAAAGTGTCCTAAGTTGGACAATTTTCATTTTGAATTTGAATTGGTGAAGTTAGTATGGTTGATTCCACCGAAATGGTAAACTTTCTCCTACAGTTTACATAGGATTTTTTCAACTCATTGGGACAAAGTAGTCCTCTAGTCAGGTGAAAAAATCAAGTAACTGTTAGATAAAAGTAAACCATTGTACAGACATCTAAAGTTAGATGTATGGGACAACCAAACTTCAAGTTCTCCAAAACAAATTCAAGTGAATCAAGAATTCTCAAAGTCTTGCGAGGGATAAGAATCCCACCTTCATTACTAAGCCCATGCACCAGTTATGCCTAGAAATGGACTAGTAATTTGAATCCACCTAGTTCACATGTTTGTGCCTAGATCGCACATCTAGAAACTGTGAATTAGCCAGGGATGTCATTAGATCCACCCTCATTATTCTTCACTAGTTTGTACTTTGTCGCGTTCATCAAAGTACAAAACCAGATAGTGTTTTGAATCATTTGGGCAAGGATGCCACCACAGAGATGAGACATGTTCTTCCAGTTCTAGAACATGACCATGTTCTTCCAGTTTTAGAACATGAGGCTCAGGGGTTGCCTACAGTATGTATATAGCTCTATTTTCGAGGACGAAAATCTTTTCCAAGGGGGGAAGAATGTAATAAAGTAAGTCTATGATCCAAGGGTGTGGCCGGTTCAGACAGATCTGAAATCGGACACCGTTTGGTCATCCGTGTGTATGACCAAAGATCTCGAGTCTAGACTTACTGGTAGGTCATTTACTCTTGTAACCAAGTAATCCACTTAGCTTAGTGGTTAAGTCTCAAGGATGGGAAGGAGGAGGTCTTGGGTTCAATCCCCATGGGGTACATGGGAAGAGTATTTTGCCCAAAGAGCTCTAGAACCTTCTAGAAGCATCCACTGAGACACTTGGCGCACATGTAGTTACATGGCTGACATTTGGATGATTAGCATTCACCTGCCCAAGAAGGCAGTCCCCTGGAGAGAGCTATATATAGAGGCATTTGGTTGGGAGGAGAGTCATCTCTCTAGCATGTGGTGGTCGTAATCTCTCTCTAGCATGTGCTAGAGAGATGACTCTCCTCCCAACCAAATGCCTCTATATATAGCTCTCTCCAGGGGACTGCCTTCTTGGGCAGGTGGATACTAACCATCCATGTGTCAGCCATGTAACTACATGTGCACCAAGTGTCCAGTGGATGCTTCTAGAAGGTTCTAGTGCTCTTTGGGCAAAATACTCTTCCCATGTACCTCATGGGGATTGAACCCAAGACCTCCTCCTTCCCATCCTTGAGACTTAACCACTAAGCTAAGTGGATTACTTGGTTACAAGACTAAATGACCTACCAGTAAGTCTAGACTCGAGATCTTTGGTCATACACACGGATGACCAAACGGTGTCCGATTTCAGATCTGTCTGAACCGGCCAGACCCTTGGATCATAGACTTACTTTATTACATTCTAGAGAGATGACTCTCCTCCCAACCAAATGCCTCAATATATAGCTCTCTCCAGGGGACTTCCTTCTTGGGCAGGTTGATACTAACCATCCATGTGTCAGCCATGTAACTACATGTGCGCCAAGTGTCCAGTGGATGCTTCTAGAAGGTTCTAGAGCTCTTTGGGCAAAATACTCTTCCCATGTACCTCATGGGGATTGAACCCAAGACCTCCTCCTTCCCATCCTTGAGACTTAACCACTAAGCTAAGTGGATTACTTGGTTACAAGAGTAAATGACCTACCAGTAAGTCTAGACTCGAGATCTTTGGTCATACACACGGATGACCAAACGGTGTCCGATTTCAGATCTGTCTGAACCGGCCACACCCTTGGATCATAGACTTACTTTATTACATTCTTCCCCCCTTGGAAAAGATTTTCGTCCTCGAAAATAGAGCTATATACATACTGTAGGCAACCCCCGAGCCTCATGTTCTAAAACTGGAAGAACATGTCTCATCTCTGTGGTGGCATCCTTGCCCAAATGATTCAAAACACTATCTGGTTTTGTACTTTGGTGAACGGGACAAAGTACAAACTAGTGAAGAATAATGAGGGTGGATCTAATGACATCCGTGGCTAATTCACAGTTTCTGGATGTGCGATCTAGGCACAAACATGTGAACTAGGTGGATTCAAATTACTAGTCCATTTCTAGGCAGAACTGGTGCATGGGCTTAGTAATGAAGGTGGGATTCTTATCCCTCGCAAGACTTTGAGAATTCTTGATTCACTTGAATTTGTTTTGGAGTACTTGAAGTTTGGTTGTCCCAAACATCTAACTTAGATGTTTGTATAATGGTTTACTTTGATCCAACAATTACTTGATTTTTTCACCCAACTAGAGGACTACTTTGTCCTAATGAGTTTTTTTAAAAATCCTTTGTAAACTGTAGGAGAAAGTTTACCATTTCTTTGAGTCAACCATACTATAACTTGTCCAATACTAATCCATAATGAAATTTGTCCAACTTAGGACACTTTTCTCAAAGACTTTAACTGAAAGTTCTTGGGAATTGTCAATCTGATGAGCAATTCCTAACTTTCCTATTCTAGAGTATACTAGACTCTAGGAAATCATTTATGCTATAACTTGAAGCAAACTCAAATGAATAAATCCTCTTAGAATTCTCATCTTTTGAAGATTGAAAAGGTTTTTGTACATAACATCTATCTAGGATGTTCAAGTTAGTTATTTTATTCTAACCGGCTAACCCTGGTCTTTTGCAAAAGGAATCAGATACTATATCTGAGTCAATTTCAAAAGATTTGGAAAGCGGAAAGAAATAACTAAGACTCTGTACAACCAATTCAAACTTCGAATATACATAAACTTGCTATGAGTCAAAGTCTAGTTGACTCAGGACTTTTAACTTTTCAAAGATCTATTTCAACAAGATATTGAAGCATTGTCTTTTTTGTTTTTTAAGAGAAATAAGCATTGCCAAGGACAAGAAAAGCTTGAGTCCTGGCTTCTTTATTGACAAGTTTCTGAAGTTCAGTGTATGATATCAAAGGGATACTTGGAACATCATGCTCACCCTTGATTTTATACACTACACCGTCACGCTGGAATTCCAAAGTATTTGTAAAATAACACCTGGTCAATGAAGGTCCTAGACTCCATAGCCACTCTCTCCCTAAAACGAGATCTACCCGATCCATATTCATTATTTGGAAGTCCAAGGTGTCTTTAAATCCTTGGATTTCTAGTTCCAAATTACATATCATTGTGTCCCAAACACGGGTGTCTTGACCGTGCATCATGAAGACAATGTATTTATGAGGAAATGGTTCCTGAGGAAGAGCCAGTTTTTTTACTAACGCATAATTGATAAAATTATGCGTAGCAGAGTCATCCACCATTATCCGGATGGTGTGCCCTTTTACTGATCCATGCAACTTGACCAAATCATGTGGACCAAACTCTTGAGGTTGCCACATGTTTTTGGAGATTTGACATGAATGGGTACTGTCGCAGTGCATAATCTGAACCTTCTTTGCACTTGAATTTGCATCCAAGTTCAAAGATTGAATCGGGGGGAAGAATGTAATAAAGTAAGTCTATGATCCAAGGGTCTGGCCGGTTCAGACAGATCTGAAATCGGACACCGTTTGGTTATCCGTGTGTATGACCAAAGATCTCGAGTCTAGACTCGAGAGTCTAGACTCGAGATCTTTGGTCATACACACGGATAACCAAACGGTGTCCGATTTCAGATCTGTCTGAACCGGCCAGACCCTTGGATCATAGACTTACTTTATTACAGGTACACTTAAAACAAATCAGATCCCTCACTCTACATGAAGAAAGAAGGGAGTAAGGTGCTATTAATATGTATATATGTGGATGCTCTTACCATGGCATGTAGTCATCATAAAAGTATTAAGGAAATCAAATGGAGACTTGGAAAGAAGCCACAAATTGACTTTGATGTGCAGGTTGGAACAATCTCCCTTTATGGAGATAATATGTCATCTATTCAATTGGCTAATAATCCCATGTATCATGCTAGGAGTAAGCACATTGAAGTGCATTACCATTATGTAAGCCAAAAGGTTGCTACTAATGAAGTGCATGTTCATTTTTTCATAACAAAGGAGCAGGTTGCTGATCTATTCACCAAAGGATTGGATGCATCAAAGCTAAGCAAGTTCAAGAGCATGATGAGCTTGATGGACATAGACACTTCCTACCTAAGCTTGAGGGGGAGTGTTGAAAAAGAAGGAGCAAGCTTAGTGGATAATTTTGGTAATTTGGATTTTCCAAATATGCATAAATACTTGGATAAAGGTGAAGCCACAAATCCTTATCCATTAGGAGTCAAAGGAAACATCAAAGGACACTCAACGGCATTTGAAGAGCAAGAAGAATCCATTGAAGAGTCAAGAGACAAGGAAGGGGTAGATGAAAGGTCATACCCTCACTCATACAATCATGAAGGCGCATTTTCGGGACACAAAGACTGAGGAGAAGCATCTAGCAAGTGCCCAAGGACCAGAGGAGCATGCCCAAGACGTTTCAGCACCAGATCATCTCTGTAAGTGAGGTTTTGGACCAGTTTCTCACACTAGACCCTCTCTCTCTAGTGTAGTCTGTCAGACATACCCATATTGTAATAGTTGTTGCTCTCTGTGTATAAATCCAAATGCAATGATTCTTGTCTTGAATGAAAGGGTATCTCTCTTGCTTTCACTCTATCAAGTTTCATAGTCATTGCATACTACTGCGCTGAGATATGTGCGTTTCTCGGTGACTGTAACTTTTTGCATAGGTGATGGTCAAAGAAGTGATCAGTTCTCAGTCCACAGTGTAAAGTTTTGCACAAATGAGGAGTCAAAATCTAAGTTAGAAGGTAAGCAATCTATGGCTAAAAGCATTTGCATAAACGGGTTCTAGTTTGAGAGAACCAAGTGTTAGAAGTTACAGGTGTTTGAATCGACTTCTGAGAAGAACACTTTTAGACATAGGTGACTTGTTGAGATCATTTCTCAAGATCTACTGAGTCTTTTGGAATGATTTAACTTGGAAAAGGTGCGCAAACTATAGACGACACCTTGTGCAAAGTTTTATAAAAAACTTTACACATTTGATAAGTCAATGAGAGAGTTATGTGCATCAAACTTTCTATGTAGTCATCTTCTTCACAGTTTGATCAAAATTTTGATAATTGATCATTGACCCTCTACATTGGCGAAGGTTTTGAGTTACTAGATATAGAGGTGCTCTAACTTCAAGAGTAGCTTGTTCTTTTGGAGCTTAACACTCTCCATCAATAGATAGAAAGATAGATAGATAGATAGATAGATAGATAGATAGATAGATAGATAGATAGATAGATAGATAGATAGATAGATAGATAGATAGATAGATAGATAGATAGATAGATAGATAGATAGATAGATAGATAGATAGATAGATAGATAGATAGATAGATAGATAGATAGAGATAGATAAATAGATATATAGATACATAGATAGATACATAGATAGATAGATTGATTGATTGATAGATAGATAGATAGATAGATAGATAGATAGATAGATAGATAGATAGATAGATAGATAGATAGATAGATAGATAGATAGATAGATAGATAGATAGATAGATAGATAGATAGATAGATAGATAGATAGATAGATAGATAGATAGATAGATAGAGAGATAGAGAGATAGAGAGATAGAGAGATAGATAGATAGATAGATAGATAGATAGATAGAGAGATAGAGAGATAGAGAGAGAGAGAGATAAAGAGATAGAGAGATAGAGAAAGAGATAGAGAGATAGAGAGATACAGAGATAGATAGATAGATAGATAGATAGATAGATAGATAGATAGATAGATAGATAGATAGATAGATAGATAGATAGATAGATAGATAGATAGATAGATAGATAGATAGATAGATAGACAGACAGACATATAGATAGATAGATGGATAGATGGATAGATGGATATATATATATATATATATATATATATATAGATAGATAGATAGATAGATAGATAGATAGATAGATAGATAGATAGATAGATAGATAGATAGATAGATAGATAGATAGATAGATAGATAGATAGATAGATAGATAGATAGATACATAGATAGATAGATAATAGATAGATAGATAGATAGATAGATAGATAGATAGATAGATAGATAGATAGATAGATAGATAGATAGATAGATAGATAGATAGATAGATAGATAGATAGATAGATAGATAGATAGATAGATAGAAAAACAGATAGACAGACAGACAGACAGACACATACACACACACACACACATAGATAGCAGAGAGACAGACATACAAATAGATAGATAGATAGATAGATAGATAGATAGATAGATAGATAGATAGATAGATAGATAGATAGATAGATAGATAGATAGATAGATAGATAGATAGATAGATAGATAGATAGATAGATAGATAGAGTGATAGATAGATAGATAGATAGTGTGCGAAACAAATCCTCTATTGCACAACAAAAGCACAATGAACACAAGTAGGTCTCCCAGCCTACACCTGAAAAAGTACCTGACCTAGATCAAGCAATTTGACCCACCATCTAAAATCCAATGACTCCAAGATTTTTTCCACACTTAGTAGACTCTGTTAGCCTGCCAACAAGCGAACAAACACTCAATTTGGATGAGAATAAGTCAGGCAACTCACTGTTACAAAGATTGCACCCGCTTCAGAAGACACTTAACACTTCTTCACATATGAATGTCCTACTCATAATTCTCATAGCGTGTTTACAATTAGCCTCTCAAACTTTAACCATAGACTCATTAACTATGAACTTAGACATCTACAAAAGGATTCTTGAAATGATCAAACACAGAAGGAGAATACTCAAAAAAATCGGGTGCAACATTTTTCATTTCTGAAAAAATTACATCTGAGTAATGAGAGATATCTTTCCCACTTCTAAAATGTCTAATGACATCTAATTCTCCTCAAATCTTGTTCTTTCACAATCTCTCCTATTCGCCCGACATTTTTCCTTGTATATATAGTCAAATATTTACAAGCTCATAACTAATCAAAAGTATAAGTGAGCTAACTTTAAATTAATGTACATACTTGTACACATCTTCATCTTCTAGATATGCACTTCCTTCATGCTTCATAACTTGATCTTTTCTTCAATCCTTGACTTCAATTCTTCATCAAAACATCAATTGTTGATTGCCTTGCACCAACAGCTCCCCCTCAATCATCAATTGAGGTTTTCTCTAACTTCTTTATTCCTGCCATGTCTTTGAATCTCTGTAGCTTTGGTCCATCCAAGCTTTTGGTTAGCATACCAGCTATCTGATCTTTTGTTGAAATATGTATAACTTCAATTTCCTTATCCATCACCTTCTCTCTTAGGAAATGATATTGAATCTCAATATGTTTAGTCCTGGCATGAAAAACAGGATTAGCAGCTAGATACAATGAACTCATGTTATCTCCATGAATAGTGGGTGTACTCTGAATGATGTCAAAACTCTTCATAAGAGTCATGAGCCATATCACTTCCTTTGCAGCTTCAACCATACCTTTGTACTCAGCCTCTGTGGATGATAAAACAACTGTGTGTTGCTTCTTTGAACACCAAGAAACTAACTTATCTCCCACATAACACAAGTATCCATATGTTGATCTCCTATCATCAGGATTACTTGCCCAATCTGTATCACTATATATCTTGATGTTTGTATTTGATGTAAAACCATAATGCAAACCTTCTTTGAGTGTACCCTTAATGTACCTCAACGCTCTTTGTCCTGCAACCCAATGTTCTTTCCTAGGACAATGCATGAATTGAGATAATACTCCTACTGCATATGACAAGTCAAGCCTAGTTAATGTAGCATAGATCAGACTACCAACCAAACTTTGATATAGCTTCATGCCCTTGAACTCTTCTCCTCCATATCTGCTCAATTTATGATTCACCTCCATTGGAGTAGGTGCTACCCTGCAATCATCCATTTTAAACTTGATCAACAAGTTTTTCAAATACCTTTCTTGAGTTACATACACTCCATGTTGAGTGTATGATATCTCCATTCCCAAGAAATATGACAAAGTCACTCATCTTGAACTCTTTCTCCATTTGCTTCTTTAGGCTTTGAATGCCTTTCTCAACTGTACCTGTAAGAATTATATCATCAACATATATGCACATGTAAATGAACCCATCATCACTTGCTGTAACAAGCAAGCTACTATATGCTTTAGATACTTGGAAACCAAGTTCTTTCAAGAACTTCACAAGTTTGTAATTCCATGCCCTTGGGGCCTTCTTAAAACCATACAAAGCTCTCTTGAGCTTACATACATAATCTGGATACCTTTCATCTCTCAACCCTTGTGGTTGCTCCATTAAAACATCATCTCAAATGTAACCATTTAGAAAAGAATTATTCACATCTAATTGACATAATTTCCAACCTTTACATGCAGCAATAGCTATGAGTGTCGTCTAGATTTATATCTAGACACACTTCCATCTGCAAACCTCTTTGTCTTGTAGACCCATTTGCATCCAATGATCTTTTGACTATTTGGTTTAGGAACCAAATCCCATGTCTGATTCTCCATCAATGCATCATACTCTTCCTGCATAGCTTTCTCCCAATTTTCCTTACCTTTTGCCTCTTCATATGTAGAAGGGTCTTCATCTGTCTTTATCATATAAGCATAATCTTTAGTAGCCAAAAAAGAAGTGTCATAGCTATACCTTGTAGGTTGCCATTTGTGTCTTGATGACCTTCTGAGTTCTCCACTTCTTGAGGTTTCTGGTTCATCACATTCTGGATCAAACCTTGGCACTTCTTCAACTTCAACTTGTACTTCATTGATCTCCTCTTCATCAAATATCTGAACCTTTGATTTACCTTTCTTTTGATTCACCACTTCTTCATCACCGGCATAAATATTAATTGTACGTGCATACCAAGTACCTTGCTCATCAAATGTAACATCCTTTGATACAAGGAATTGTTTTGTGGATGGACACCACAACCTATATCCCATCTGCTTATCATCATATCCAATGAACACATACTTTTCAGCTTTAGGTTCCAATTTTTGCCTTAATTGAGATGGCACATATGCATATGCCAAACATCCAAATACTTTGCAATGATCTAGCCCCCACCATGCCTCATATGGTGTCATACACTGCAAATGATCGAAGTGAAGGTGTCAAGGTGCACAAGTAGTGCACAAATAATTGTTCACAAAGGGTAAAATATCTATCTATCTATCTATCTATCTATCTATCTATCTATCTATCTATCTATCTATCTATCTATCTATCTATCTATCTATCTATCTATCCATCTATCTATCTATCTATCTATCGATCTATCTATCTATGTACCTTGTTGAAAAAAAAAGAAGGAGGAAGCTTAGTGGATAATTTTGGTAATTTGGATATTCCAAATGTGCATAAATGCTTTGATAAAGATAAATCCACAACTCCTTATCCATTAGGAGTCAAAGGAAGGATCAAAGGACACTCTAAGGAGTTTGAAGAGCAAGAAGAATCCATTGAAGAGTCAAGAGACAAGGAAGGGGTAGATGAAAGGTCATACCCTCACTCATACATGCATGAAGGTGCATTTTCGGGACACAAGGACTGAGGAGAAGCATCTAGCAAGTGCAAAGGGACTAGAAGAGGATGCTCAAGAAGTTTCACCACCAGATCATCTTTGTAAGTGAGGTTTTGGATCAGTTTCTCACACTAGATCCTCTCTCTCTAGTGTAGTTTGTCACACATACCCAAAGTGTAACAGATGTTGCTCTCTGTGTATAAATCCAAATGTAGTGTTTGTTGTCTTTAATGAAAGCCTATCTTGTCTACTTTGTCTATATCAAGTTTCATAGTGATATCTTTCTACTCCACTGAGATATCAACATTTCTCTCTGAGTGAAATTTATGCACAAGTGAACAGACAGGTATTCTATTTTGTAACAGTGAATGGCCTGACTTTTACTCATTCAAATTGAGTGTTTGTTGGCTTTTGGAAATCTAACAGAGTCTACTAAGTGTGGACAAAATCTTGGAGTCATTGGATTTCAGGTGGTGGGTCAAATTGCTTGATCCAGGTCAGGTACTTTTCAGGAGTAGACTGGGAGACCTACTTGGGCTCATTGTGATTTTGTTGTGCATATAGAGGATTGGTTCCTCACAGTTGGTATCAGAGCTTTGGAGCTTGGATTAACAGTAGAACACTACAAGGAATTACACTTGGAGAAGAAGGGGCTTCATCAAAGAAGTAACAAGTGCAACACAAGGGATTGCTTGACAAGGTAACCTCTTTATCATACTCTCATTTCAATGGCAGATTTGGGGCAAAAAGTGGATTTGTTGGCCAAGAACAACTACCAACCTTCGAGGTTCAGAGTTACAAATTACCTTATGGGCAAAGGGCTATGGTCCATAGTCAGTGGAGAAGAAGAAAGGCCTGATGTAGACCTTGAAGATGCAACCACTACCAATGCACAAAGGAAGGAGCTCAAAGAGTGGGAAGAAAGGAATAGAAGAGCGATGTTCCTCATATCTCAGGTAATTTCTAATGCCATGGTTGGTCATATACAAAATTTTGATAATGACAAGGATGTATGGGATGCTTTGGAAAAGGTTTATGCAACCTCTACAAGAGCTAGGAAAATGCAACTCAAAAATGAGCTCAACACCATGAAGAAAGGTAGTAGCCAAAGTGTGGTTGAGTACACACTCAAAATCAAGGATCTAAGGGATCAATTAGCATCAGTGGTATGCAAGGTTGATGATGAAGATTTGGTTCAGGTCACTCTCAATGGATTGAGAGGAGAAGACAAGTGGAAGCCTCTCATTACCACTATCCTCTATCGAGATCCACTTCCATGCTTAGAAGACCTCATTCCTCACTTGGTGGCTGAGGAGGCATCATTTGGAGATTCATCCAAAAGCAAGGACACTCATGGTTAGGTCATATATTCTTCAAGAGGCAAAGGGAGAGGTGGAAGAAGAGGAAGAGGGAGAGGCTAAAACAATCAAGGCAATTACCAAAGCAAAGAAGAAGGAGAAAGCTCAAGTGACTCTACTTCCCAAGCAAAGGAAAGAGGTAGAGGCAAAGGAAGAGGAAGCTAAAACCCCCACAGAGGTATGATTTGTTACAATTGTGGTAAACCAAATCATATAGCTTCAGATTGTAGATATAAAGATGGTAAATACACTCAAAGAAAGCAACGGAACTATGAAAATGCTTCAAACAAGGAAACAGGTAATGATCAATTGCTTGCTATGAGACATGGTTATTCAAAGGATGCTAAATATGATACCAAATGGTACATAGACTCAGGGTGCAGCAATCATATGTCTTGTGAAGGTGATATAGTCACCAATTTGCAGGTTCCAAAGTCCAAAGGGTGTGTGGAGATAGGTGACAACACCAAACATGTCATAGAGCACATTGGAGATGTGAGAATTGGATGTGAAAAATCAGCCAAGGTGCTTGAGAAGGTATTGCATGTTCCATCTATTACTAAGAACCTTATTTTTGTAGGGCAAATGGTAGAGAAAGGTCTGCAGGTCACATTCAATGACAAAGGATGCTTTATAAGGAATCCTAAAGGTGGAAACAAGCTTGTTGCTCAAGGAAGAAAGGAAGGAAGAATGTTCACCTTGGATGTGTCTCCAAATGCAAGCAAGGTATGCTTTCTTATGATTGGTAATCAAAGGATTGCTGAACTTGACCTTTGGCACAACAGAATAGGGCATTTCAACATTCCTAAGCTAAGGAATATGAGTAAGGAGGAGCTTGTCAGAGGGCTGCCCATGTTTGAGAACAAAGAGCTTCATGAATTTTGTGATGCTTGTCAACTTGGGAAGCAAGCAAGACAACCATTCCAAAGGAGCACGCATAGGGTTGCAAATCTCTTGGATCTCATCCATACTGATGTATGGGGACCTTCCAAAGAGTCATCCTTGGGAGGATCAAGGTATTTTGTTACATTTATTGATGATTATTCTAGAAAAGTTTGGATATACATCATTAAAGAAAAATCATATGTGTTCTCTATGTTCAAGAGGTTCAAGCAAGAGGTTGAGAAGGAGATAGGTAAATATATCAAAACCCTAAGGTCTGATGGAGGGGGAGAATACTTCTCCAAAGAATTCAGCTCTTATTTTCATGAGAATGGTATTAAAAAGCAATTTACATGTAGGTATACCCCCCAACAAAATGGGGTGGCTGAAAGAAAAAATAGGCACATTGTTGAAATTGCAAGGTGTATGATTAATGAAGCACACATGCCATTATTTTATTGGGCTGAGGCTATTTATACTTCAATTTATTTTATGAATAGGGTACCTACAAGTGGTGTGCATGAGTTGACTCCAAATGAAGCCTACTATGGTAAGAAACCAAGTGTGGAACATCTCAAGGTTTTTGGATGTACTTGCTACGTGCACATTCGACAAGAGGTAAGATCTAAACTTGATGCAAAATCTGAAAAATGTGTTTTCATTGGCTTTTCTACTGAGCAAAAGGGGTACAAATGCTATAACCCTTACACCAAGAAGTTGCATGTATCAAGAAATGTGGTATTTAATGAATTGAAACCTTGGTATGTAGACAAGGGAAAAGAAAATGTAATGGATGATGACTTGGATGATGTATCGGTTTGTGGTAAAGGTGATACGTAGGTTGAATCAACTCAAATGAGTGGGCCTGAGGCTTCAACATCAAGGTGAGCCACCCAACGACACATGGGAGAAAGAAGAAGTCTAGCAGAATCACCAACATCTAGGTATAAGTCTCTTAGTGACTCTCATGATGATCATAAAGGTGATAGTGAGTCACATGATGAAGAAGACTATGAAGAGGTGGTTACACCACAAGTAAAGCTATCAAGGTTGAGGAAGCAATTCCCTAAAGAGAATGAGAGGAGATCCTCAAGGCGCAAGAAGCCAATACAAAGGTTAAGTTATGACTCTTTCATTGCCAAGCACTATGCCTATATGATGCAGGTTATAGGAGATAATGATCCTCAAATGTATGAAGAGGCATCAACAAAGGAGGAATGGAAGAGAGTAATGGATGAAGAGATGAAAGCATTCAAGGACAATGAGACTTGAAAATTAGTGCCTAAAACACCAGGTATGGAAGTGGTTCAAAACAAATGGGTGTATAAGACTAAAAGAAATGCCGATGGTTCACTAGCTAGACACAAAGCTAGGTTGGTTGCTAAGAGGTTCAGAGAAACTTTTGGTGTGGATTATGAAGAGACCTTCAGCCTCATGGCTAACAAAACAACAATAAGGACCTTAATAGCTATATGTGCAGGTAGAAGATGCCTATATATCAACTTGATATGAAAAATGCATTCTTGAATGATGAGCGAAAAGAAGAGGTATACATGGCACAACCCATTGGATATGAAGATGTGGATCATCCTGATTTTGTTTGTAGGTTGAAGAAGGCCTTGTATGGTCTTAAGCAAGCACCAAGGGCCTAGAATCAAAGGCTTGTGGATTACCTTGAAAAATGTGGGTAGACTCAAAGCTGTTGGTGTAATTCACAAGTCTACACATTTGGCTTGATGGATACATTGAAGTTCATACACATATAGAGAAGCATAGGAACTATTGCTAGTGGTTAATTACCACTTTACTTCATTGTAAAAGTCAAATTGACTTGGAATCTTTGTAAACACCTACAAATGGGATTCGAGGAAAAGTTAGCTTCTGATCTAATGCCAATGGATTTGTATACAAGTGTTCATTAATACATATATCTTCATTAGTCATTTCTGAGTTCTCTGTCATACTACTCGAAAGTCTCTCAACTGGTGGAGCTCATATCTTACTCATTTCTTCACCAAATTCAAAGATCTAAAGCTTTTTGGATTCAGCTCAAAGTTGTCTACATGCTGTCAAAATTTGAAGAGATATTTCAGAGAAAAGCTCGTCGAGGTGATCACTGGTCATTGTCTGCTACAGTCCTAAAAAATCAAGGGTAAAGTTTAATTTGCTAAAGTGATTTCTTTGAGCATAGGTTATCTTTTTACATCATTCCACTTGGAATAGTTAGCTTTCTAAGCTAATTAAATACCCCTAAAAGGAATTTTTCCAATTCCTACTGTGTTGGTCATACTGAGCAAAAGATCCAGCAAGTGTCAAGACATAAATAGAAGGTTTTCTTGAGATTTTGAGATTCAAAGTCATTTGTTTTGATTCAATCATTACACACATCATTTCTAAAGTACATAGGTCATTTTAAGGTGTCATTGGAAAGCTAAGGAGGTCCACTTATCAACTCTGAAGCACTAGGGGGCTGGTACAAAGCAGGTTTTGGTAGTACCTACTCAATCTCTTGGAGTGTCCATCCATCTTTCCCAACAGTGGTATCAGAGCAAACTAAGGTAAAATGGGAGATGGTTTTCCTTCATTTATTGATAAATTGGACAGGAACAACTATCAGGCACGGTCTCTAAGGATGAAGACGTACCTACAAGGAAGGAGTCTTTATGGATACATCTCAAGAGATGAGGAATTGCCCTCATTCAAAACAAGAGGATTTCCAACAAAGGAAGAACATGAAAAGCTCAACACATGGTGTGCAAAGGATGCATTAGCAAGGTCTTATTTACTCAACTCCATCTCTTATTTTCTTTTGCCACACATTAGGAACTGTAAGACATCCCAAGAGACTTGGGAAACTTTGTCATCTTATTTCTCTTCCAACACAAGGGCTAGGAAAAATCAGTTGTGGATTGAATTTACCACAAGAGTGGCCACAGTAGCCTGCTTCTTACTCAACCAAGATATGCATGAACTACCAAGCATGAAGGAAAAACCACTTGTGGACACACATGTGTCATATGTTGGAGTTAGACGTCTGCGGAAGCACGCAAACAGCACAAGGAAGAAGAAGAAGCTTGGAGCACAACACACAAGACTGAATGTATTACTAGAGAATGTACAAAGATAAGTAGCCCATTAGGGCAATAGGCGTATATACAAGCCGGGGGAAAAAAACCTCCTAAAGAGGGAAAAAAGTGCCCCGGCAGTCCTAGAGTGTTCACACACATCACTACCTAAATATATCAACAAATCCCCCCTGGGAGTGATGCGGTGAACAAGGAGCTGGCACTCATGTATAAGGAAGTGCCAAGCTATGTGGAAATCACTCCACAAAAGGAAGTAAGCCCAAAGCTTTGCGGAAAGCTTCAAACTTCTCCCTAGGCAGAGCCTTCGTGAAAAGGTCTGCAATGTTCTCCTGCGTGGGCACATATGCCAAGCTGATCTCCCCAGAAGAGAACCTCTCCCTGACATAGTGATAATGCACCTCAATGTGCTTAGTGCGAGCATGGAACACAGGGTTCCTCGCAACTGCCAATGCGCTCTGACTGTCAGTGAAGATGGTGGTGGCAGAAGACTGGCCAACACCCAAATCAGCCATAAGGCGTCTGAGCCACACACACTCAACAGTCGCTGTGAAAGCTGCCCTATACTCAGCCTCACAACTGGAAGTGGCCACAGTAGGCTGCTTCTTGCTCAACCAAGATATACATGAGCTACCAAGCATGAAGCAAAAACCACTGGTGGACACACGAGTGTCATAGCAACCAGCCCAATCTGAGTCAGAAAAAGCATGCAAATCTGGCGGTAGTGATCCCCCCTTGGGATAAAACAACCCAAGTAGTCGAGTACCACTCAAGTAGCGAAAGATGCGCTTAACCGCTTTCCAATGCGTGACTCCTGGGCAATGCATGAACCTGCTCATCTGTGAGACAGCAAACTGAATATCTGGCCGAGTAATGCATAAGTAAATCAAGCATCCAACAGCCTGCTGATAGAGAACAGCATCAAATGCATCTCCAGCATCATGAAGACTCAATCGTAAACCTGTCTCCATAGGAGTGGCAATAGGCTTACAGTCTTCAAGGCCAAAACGCTGCAATAATGTGTCAATATATTTCGTTTGACACAAAGCCATTCCACCATCAACGTGCATAAACTGAATGCCCAAATAGTGATGCAAATGCCCCAAATCAGACATCTCAAATGAGGCATGCAAATCAGCCTTAAAATCAGCAATATGCTTCTCAAGAGGACCAGTGAGCAGCATGTCGTCTACATAGACAACAATGATAAGAAGCACATCATTAGCACGCTTAACATATAAGGTGCTTTCAGTTGGACTGTTCTCAAAACCATGTGCAATTAGATAGGCATGTATTTTCTCATACCAAGCACATGGTGCTTGCTTTAAACCATATAACGCCTTCTTTAACCTGCACACCTGGTTTTCATGCCCTTTCTGCACAAAGCCACGGGGCTGAAAAACATACACTTCTTCATGCAAGTCACCATTCAGAAATGCTGTTTTAATGTCCAACTGATGTACATTCCAACCATGATGGGCTGCAAGTGCACAAATGCTCCGAACAGTAGTCATACGGCATGTAGGTGCAAAGGTCTCATCAAAATCAATGCCTCTTTCCTGCGCATAACCCTTTGCAACAAGCCTAGCCTTATACCTGTCAACTGTACCATCAGGTTTACGCTTCAGCTTGTATACCCACTTAGTGCCAATGGCCTTCTTGCCAGGAGGCAAGTCACATAAAGACCATGTACCATTCTTCATTATAGCATCATATTCAGATTGCATAGCAGCCATCCAATTTTTTGAATTTTGTGCTTCATCAAAAGAAACAGGCTCATTCTCATCACAGAGACTAGATGCAGCCATAGCATAGCAATCTGATGCAAAGGAGGTACTATGAGAGCCTGAACGAGTACGATATGACAAAGGTGCATCTAATTTGCTGTCACGCAAAGTCTGCACCAGCCATTTTGGCATAGTTTTTGCCTGTTCAATATCAGCTCTCTCATCAACAAGTGCATCATGTAAATCTGCATCAGAAATGGAATGATCTGCATCATCATATGAAACCTGCAAAGGCTGAGAAGTTGCCTCATTAGGACCAGCGTTAGCCTGTCCACCTGTAAAAAGAGGCATCAAAGTATCATACATGTCTTTGGAGCTAACAGATGTCTCCTTAGTACATGAAAGCAATGGCTGAATAGCATCTTCCACAAAGACAACATCACGGCTAACCAGAATGTGTTTAGTCTGTGGATGATACAGACGATAGCCTTTACTTTCAGAACTGTACCCAACAAAAATACATTTTACTGCCTTATCATCCAATTTTCTGCGATGTTGTTCAGGCACTAATGCATATGCCAAACAACCAAAAACACGCAGATGAGCAACAGATGGCTTGCGGTCATGCCAAGCCTCATATGGAGTGATAGACTGCAACGCTTTGGTGGGACACCTGTTCAGTACATATGTTGCACACATGACAGCCTCAAGCCAGAAACTATGTGGTAAAGCCTGACTTTTGACCATGCACCTCGCCATCTCCATGAGTGACCTGTTCTTTCGTTCAGCAACTCCATTCTGTTGAGGTGTATACAGCACTGTACACTGGTGTTTTATCCCACGTTCAGCCAGAAATGCATTAAAATCTGAAGACATATATTCCCCCCCTCGATCAGAACGGAGGGTGCCCATTTTACATGCTGACAGATTTTCAGCCAAAACCAAAAACTGTTTGAAGCACATGAACACTTCGGACTTTGCTTTGAGTGGATATACCCATGCATGCCTGGAAAAATCATCAATGAAAGTCACGAAGTAAAGGTAATTTCCAAAAGAGGGTGTCTGCATAGGACCACAGACATCACTATGTACAAGCTGCAATTTCTGCATAGCCCGAACTGAACCATCTTTTGGAAAGGAAGAACGCTGCATTTTGCCCAAAATACAGCCTTCACAAACATGTTTTCCAGGTGCCTCAAGTTTGGGCAAAGAGGACACCATTTCAGATTTCTGCAGGCGTAACAAACTAGCAAAATTCAGATGACCAAAGCGTGCATGCCAAAGCTTTGCATCTGACATAGCCTAAGAATCATGAACTGCACATGCCGAATCATTCACAGATCTTTCATAGTCTATGAGCTTATACAGCCCACGACATAAAATGCCAGAAGCAATAATCACATCGCCATTTGAGAGATCATGGACTGTACACCTTTCATCAACAAATTTCACAACCAAGCCAATCTTGGCTAATGCAGAAACTGATAACAGATTCTTTTTTATCCCTGGCACAAATAAAGCATCTGACAAAGTGAAAGAACTACCATCAGCAGTAGTCAGAATGATCTTACCAACTCCCATAACAGGATAAGAGGAGTTATTGGCGCATGTGACAGTATTCCCTGTAGGGGCAGGCTCGAGTGAAGAGAAGAAACTGCGCTGCGAGGTAATATGTTTGGTCGCCCCACTGTCAAAGTACCAAACATCTGAGTCTACTGCAGACATGCACTGATCATGAGAAGATGGGTCAAAACTGCAGACAGTAGTAAACGCCCATTCTTCTTCCTGCACAAGATTTGCAGACTCTGTTTTTGGTGTAGAGGCCTCTGCAACAACCATTCCAGCCTCTTTCTTCTTTGCCTCTTTAGCAGCCAGTTTTGGACAGTTCTTTATAATATGATCATTTCCTTTACAGTACTTGCAGAACAATTTCTGCTTTTCTGATTTCTTCTCATCTTTATCCTGGTTCTTCGATTGTGCAGCATTTGCAGATTTCTGCTTACTAGTAGAAGAGCTCCATTTTCCTTTGCCCTTCTGACTAGCCAGGAAAGCTTGATCTGCAACACGCATAATGGACCTGTTCTGCCTGGACTGATCTTCTTGCAACAAAACAGAGACTAATTCCTCAAATGACAAGGCATTCGGATTGCCTTTCATCATCAACCGAAGAGTAGAGGCAAAACTCTGATATGAATCAGGAAGACCATTCAGAACGGTCTGCACAAGTGAGCTATCTGGTATAACTTCATCAGCAGAAATCAATTGTTCCTTCAGGTCTTTGATCTTTGTAAGAAAACTGTCCATAGAATCACCTTCATTCATGTGCTCACTCTCCAACTGTTTTCGGAGGTAAGCAACACGAGCCTCATTCCTAGCCTGGTACAAAGTGGTAAGCGTATCCCAAGCATCCTTTGTTGTTCTGCAAGAGCGAATGTGAGGAATAATGGCACGTTTGACAGACAAAGCTATCAATGCATGTGCCTGGGCATCTCTGCCATCCCAACGAATCTGCTCTACAGTAGGTGCAACAGAAACAGCAGCACGAACAGGAATCTGCGGAATATCATCTTCGACACCATCTTCATCAGCTCCAACACCTGTATTTGCAGTACCTGTCGTTATAGGTGTAACAGGACGTCTTTCAACACCCTGCACAATGTTCCACAATCCTTTTGCAACCAGTACATGTCGCATCATATAAGCCCATAATGGGTAGTTGGTACCATCCAACTTATCCTCAACAGCCAACATACGGAATACATCACTGCTTTCAGCCATGGCCGGTGACTAAAATACCTTGATGCAGAAAATTGACTGTATCTCAAAAAGTTGAACAGAACTGCCCAGACGAGTTCTGCTAGACCTGTAGTAGACTTCGAGACGCTTAAACTGGCGAACAGAAACTGGTATATACCTTTGGCACAAAAGGACGAAATAGCCTGCACAAGCACTGCGATAGTGCGTTCGGAGGCCGAAACACCCTGAGTATGCTCACCAAATTTTGTGCGAATCTGAGACTGCAAACGGAGGAGTGTCGACGGCGCCCTAGAAGAAGCAACGACCTGCTCTGATACCAATTGTTGGAGTTAGACGTCTGCGGAAGCACGCGAACAGCACAAGGAAGAAGAAGAAGCTTGGAGCACAACACACAAGACTGAATGTATTACTAGAGAATGTACAAAGATAAGTAGCCCATTAGGGCAATAGGCGTATATACAAGCCGGGGGAAAAAAACCTCCTAAAGAGGGAAAAAAGTGCCCCGGCAGTCCTAGAGTGTTCACACACATCACTACCTAAATATATCAACATCATAGCAACAAGCCCACTTTGATTGTAATGATCCCCCCTTGGGATAAAAAAATCCAAGTATTCGGGTACCACTCAACTAGCGAAAGATGTGCTTAACTACCTATCAATGTTTGACACCTCAACAATGCATAAAAATGCTCATCTAAGAGATGGCAAATTAAGTATCAAGTCGATTTATGCATAAGTAAATCAAGCATCCAATAATTGTTTGATAAAGAATAGCATCAAATGTATCTCCAACATCATGAAGAATCAATCCTAAACCATTTTCCATAGGAGTGGCAATAGTTTTTCACTTCAGGGCCAAATGCTGCAATAATGTGTCAAAAAGTATTTTATTTGATACAATGCTATTTCCCCATCAACTTGCATATATTGAATACCTAAATAATGATGCAAATGCCCTCAATCTGACATCTCAAAAGTGTGAAGAGATGGATAAGTATGTGTTTGAAGATGAAGAGGTGTTGCAAAATCCTTGATCTACACCAGCCAAATGAACTCCAGGAGTAGATGGTGGGCCCTTTTAGCTTGCCAATGGATGTATTAGACACCCTATGTACCTTGGAAGATCACTCTCAAAAAGATAGATCAAAACAGATAAGTTGGAGTTAGCTCAGAGAAGAAAACTTGCTATTCTTGGTTCATACACATGTCCAGTGTTTTACATAATTCTCTGATCACAGTAGCAATTAGCTTAATTCCTCTTGGAGAAGTCTATTTAACTTAAAGAGCTAACTTTCAAGAGTAATGTCATCAAAAATAATAAACCACACACTGAGAATGAGTTTTAACAAGTGATGACATCATCCCGATTTTCACGGGCTGCTACAGAAATAGACCAGTGAGCAGAAAACTCAACATATCTCAGAATTTAGGAATCCAATGATTATGAAAATTTGTATGGTTATACTAGACAGTAAGTTGAATCCAACAAGCTTTAAATCACTGAATTTGGATAAGTAACCACTGAGAAATGGCTCTGACAAGATGAGTGAAAAAGTCGGGTACCTGACAGAGAAGTGAAGATGAACAGACCCTGTTGACTTCAAATGAACATAACTGAAGATTGCAACATCCAAATGACATGAAAATTTGTGAGGATATAGTAGACTTATAGAGCTAACTTTACCAAGTTAAATCATTGAAAATAATGCACCAAGCTCAGAGAAAAAATCTCTGCAAGCTGACTGAGAAAACTGAGAGTAATGGCAGTGAGTAGTACACTTCACAAGAACATGGAAAGATGAACTCAAATAATCATGAAAATGAAAGTATATTGCTTGTACAATACAATGACTTACTGATACATATGTGTGCCTTGTAATCACACCTTGATATGGCATAAAGCTCAGCTCTTGGAGGTCTTCACATAGGTCTCTCTAACCACGACTAAAACTGCCATCTATTTATAGTTGAGTTTGGGAGGCTAACTTCCCTCAATCACTCTCCAATCAATCAATGATTGATTTGATTCTCTACCTACCACAAATCACGAATTCGTGGCTCCTCTTTCCATTCTTGACCATGTGGACTCAACCACTTAAGATTCTCTTACTTTTACATTAAGTAAACTCTCCAAAAAATTACAAGAGGTAGTTCACAAGTGAACTTTACATAGTCTTCATTTTAAGGCTTTTTTTTATGACTTTGTGGGACTCAAGCCAATACTTAGGCTTGTCATAGACTTGCTCCAACAAAAAGAGGCAAGCAAATCGGCAATATGTTGCTCATTAGGACTAGAGAGCAGCATGTCATCAATGTGTACAATAATGATCAGAAGTACATCATCTGCATGCCTAACAAATAAGGTGCTCTCAATTGGACTATTCTAAAATCCAAGTGCAATCAAGTAGGCATGTATCTTCTCATACCAAGCACATGGTGCCTGCTTCAAACCATATAATGCCTTCTTCAACCTACACACTTTGTTTTCATGCCCTTTTCGCACAAAACCATGAGGTTGGAATATACACTTCTTCATGTACGTCACCATTTGAAAATGCATCTTTAATGTACATTCCAACCATGATGAGCTGCAAGTGCACAGATGCTATGAACAGTGGTCTCATCATGCCTCTCTCTTGAGCATAACCTTTTGCAACAAGCCTCGCCTTATACTTGTCAACTGTTCAAAATATGTTTCACCTTGTATAACCATTTAGTGCCAATGGCCTTTTTGCTAGAGGAAAATCACATAAAGACTAGGTACCATTCTTCATAATAGTATCATATTCTGATTGCATAGCATACATCTAATTTTGTGAATTTTGTGCTTCATCAAAAGAAACGGGCTCATTCTCATCACAAAGACTAGCGGTAGCCATTGCATAGCAATCTGATGCAAAGGAAGCACTATGAGAGCTTGAACAAGTATGATATGACAGAGGTGCATCTAATTTGCTATCTCTCAAAGTCTGCACCAACCATTTAGGCACTGTTTTAGCCTTTCTAGGCCAACCCTCTTATCAACAAGTGCATCATGTAATTCTACATTCAAAATGGAATGATCTACATCATCATGTGGAACCTATAAAGGCTGAGAAATTGCCTCATTTGGATTAGTAATTGATTCTCCACCTATAAAAAGAGGCAGCAAAGTGTCATACATATCTCTAGAGCTAACTAAAGTCTCCTTGGTACATGAAAGTGATGGCTAAATTGCATCTTCCACAGAAAAAACATCAGGAATAACCAAAATGTGTTAAGTCTATGGATGTACAAATGATAACCTTTGCTTTCAAAACTGTACCCAACAAAAATACATTTCATTGCTTTATCATCCGATTTCCTACGTTGTTGTTTAGGCACTAATGCATATGCCAGACAACCAAAGACATGCAGATGAGCAGCTGATGTCAAGCCTCATATGGAGTGATAGATCGTAGTGCTTTGATGGGACACCTGTTAAGTACATATGTTGCACCCATAACAGTCTCAAGCCAAAAGCTATGTGGTAAAGCTTGACTTTTGACAATACATCTCACCATCTCCATAAGAGACCTATTCTCACTTTCAACAACTCCATTATTTTGAGGTGTATACAGCATTGTACACTTATATTTTATCCCACTTTCATCCATAAATGCATTAAAATCAAAAGGCATGTATTCCCCCCTTCAATCAAAATGAAGGGTACACAATTTATATGCTGAAAGATTTTTGGTCATAACCAAAAAAAAATTTGAAAGACATAAACACTTTGTTGTTTAGTTTCAATGGATGCATCCATGCATGCCTAGAAAAATCATCAATAAAAGTCACGAAGTAAAGGTAATTCCCAAAAAAAGGTATCTACATACAACCACAAACATCACTATGAACAAGCTACAATTTCTTAGTAGCTCAAAGTGAACCGTCTTTTGGGAAGGATGAATGCTTCATTTTGACTAAAATATAGCCTTCACAAACATGTTTACAAGGTGCCTCAAGTTTGGGAAAAGAGGACACCATTTTAGATTTATGTAGGCATAGCAAACTAGCAAAATTCAGATGACCAAAGCATGCATGCCAAATATTTGCATATGAGATAGATCAAGAATCTTGAACTTCACATGTTGAATCATTCACAAATTTTGCATAATTTATGAGCTTATGCAGCCCACGAAATAAAATGCCAAAAGCAAATAATAACATTGCCATTTGGGATATCATGAACAATAAATATGTCATTAACAAATTTGACAACCAAGCCAATCTTGGTTAATGCCAAAACTGACAACAGATTTTTCTTGATTCTTGTTACATACAAAGCATCTGACAATGTGAAAGAACTACCATCAATAGTATTCAAAACGATCATGTCACCTCCCATTACAAGATAAGAGGAGGAGTTAGTGCATGTGAGAGTATTCACTGTAGCGGAGGCTCAAGTGAACACAACAAAGTGCGTTGTGAGGTAATATGTTTGATTGCCCCATTATCAAAGTACCGAACGTTTAAGTCTACTACAGATATACACTACTCACGAGAAGATGGGTCATAGCTGCAAGCAATAGAAAACACCCATTCTTCATTCCGAACAAGATTAGAAGACTTTGTTTTAGGTGTAGAGGCCTTTGAAACAACCATTCTAGCCTCTTTCTTCTTTACCTCTTTTGCAGCCAGTTTGGGAGAACTTTTTATGACATGATCATTTCCCATTATAATATTTGCAAAATTGTTTCTTGCTTTTTTGTTTTTCTTCTCATCTTTGTCTTCCTTCTTCAACTATGCAACATAGTAGATTTTTGCTTACTAGTAGATAAGCTCCATTTACCTTTGCTCTTTTGACTAGCTAGGAAAGCTTGATCTAAAAGACACATAATGGACTTTTTCTCCCTCAATTGATCTTTCTGTAACAAAACAGAGACTAACTGCTCAAATGTTAAGGCATTTAGATTGCGTTTCATCATCAATCAAAGAGTAGAAGAAAAACTCTAATATGAATATGGAAGACCATTAAGAACATCGGACTTGTTCTGCCTCAATTGATCTTCCTGCAACAAAACACAAAGTAACTGCTCAATTGTTAAGGCATTTGGATTGCCTTTCATCATCAATCAAAGAGTAGAAGAAAAACTCTGATATGAATCTGGAAGACTATTAAGAACAATCTGCACAAGTGAACTGTCTGGCAAGACTTCATTAGCAGAAATCAACTACTCCAAATCTTTAATCTTTCTAAAAAAGTTGTCTATAGAATCTTCTTCATTCATATGCTCACTCTCCAACTATTTTCGGAGGTAAGCAACACGAGTCTCATTTTTTATCTGGTATAAAGTGGTAAGTGTATCCCAAGCATCCTTTGTTATTTTATAGGAGTGAATATAAGGGGTAATGGAACATTTGACTCATAAATCTATCAATGCACGTGTCTGAGCATCTTTGCCATCCCAACGATGTTGCTCTATAGTATGCAGAGCAAGAATTGCAGCATGAATAGGAATTTGAAGATCATCTTCAATGCCATCTGTATCATCGTCAATAACTGATCTGCAGGTGTAATAGGATGTTTTTCAACACCTTGCACAATATTCCACAATCCTTTTGCTATTAATACATTACACATCATATATGCCTAGAATGGGTAATTAGTACCATCCAATCTATCCTCAACAGCCAATATATTTTGAATACATCATTTCTTTTAGCCACGGCCATTGACTAAAATACCCTGAAGCAAAATTGCATCTCACAAAGTTCAATAGAATTACCCTATCAAAGCTCTAATAAACCTATAGCAAACTTTCGGGCACTTGTACTGGCGAACCGAGACTTGTATATATGTTTGGCACAAAAGGACAAAATTACGTACATAAGTGCTATGATAGTGCCTTTGGAGGTCGAAACGAGCTCATATCAAAATTTTGATGCCATAAAATGACGCTATTTTGAACTCTTGATTCCCATTAGTATGCTCACCAATTTTCATACTATTCTAAGACTATGATTCAAGGGGTGATGATGACACCCTAGATGAAGCGAGGACTTGCTCCAATACCAATAGTTGGAGTTTGAGATCTGCGAAAGCACATGAACACCACAAGGAAGAAGAAGATTGGAGCACAATACAACAATAAATAAATTACCAAGTGAAATGTACAAAAAAGTGACCCATTAGGGTTATAGGCATATATACAAGCTGGGGAAAAAACCTCCTAAAGAGGGAAAAAAGTGCCCCAATGATCCTAAGTGTTCTCACAAACATCATTATCCAAATACATCAACATTATTTGAACAGCATTCATTTTATGCAGGTTGATAGGGGAATAGCTTTGTGTCGACATATTATTACAGCATTTTGGCCTTAAAGATTGCAAACCTATTGCCACTCCAATGGAAATATTTTTACAATTTAGTCTCCATGATGTTGAAGATGCATTTGATGTTGTTCTCTATCATCAGGCTATTGGATCTTTGATTTACTTATGCATAACTCAGCCTGATATCCAGTTTTTTCTCTCTCAGGTGAGCAGGTTTATGCATTGCCCACGTGTCAATCATTGGCAGGTGGTTAAGCACATCTTCTATTACTTGAGTGGTACATGGCTACTTGGATTGTTTTATCCAAAGGGGGGATCATTATTGCCAGATTTCCATGTTTTTTTTACTCAGGGCTAGTTGTTATGGCAGTCGCATGTCCACCAATGCTCTTTATTTCATGCTTGGTAGCTGATGCATATCTTGGTTGAGCAAGAAGAATCCTATTGTGGCCACTTCTTGTTTGAGGTTGAGTATAGGGAAGCTTTCATAGTGATTATTGAGTGTGTGATTCATATGCCTTTTGGCTGATTTGGGTGTTGTTCAATCTTCTACCACCACCATCTTCACTAACAATCAGAGCACATTGGCAATTGTGAGAAACCTTGTAGTTCCATGCTCACACAAAGCACATTGGGGTGGAATATCATCATGTCAAGGATAGGTTCTCAATTGGACAAATCAGTTTGGCATATGTGCCCACACAGGATAATGTTGCAGACCTTTTCACAAAGGCTTTCTCTAGGGAGAAGTTTGAAGCTTTTCGGAAAGCTTTGGTCTTACTAGCTTTTCTAGATTGATCTCTTTCCACATACCTTGGCACTTCTTTATACATGAGTGCTAGCTCCTTGTTCACTACATCACTCCCAAGGGGGGTTTTTTTAATATATTTTGGTATTGATATGTTGTTGGCATGTCAGCGATGGCACATCCAAGCGAGGTTACACATAAGACAGAGAGACTATGGCTACTCCAGATACGCAGAAGAGATGATGAACCATATAGATAAGGTAGAGAGAGAGTAGTTCCCTCCAAAACACACGGATAATAAAATTGAAGTGTGCCTTGTATTACGTGAACAAAATATGTCCATTTAATCAAATCTAGAGAAGCTTTCGGCCAATAAAAAGAAGATAAGAAGAGATTGGATTATCCTCTTAGATAGAGAGGGTTCACATGAGATGATCAAGGCTCATAGCCAACAATCCCCCCCTTGAGCTTGATCATACAAATAGATCTTTGGGAACTATCATTTCCTCACAACTAGACTAGGGTGGTACAAAAATAATGATTCCTTCCCATGTACAAAGAAGGTGGTACAATGTTTATATCCTTCCTTCAACAAACTCATGGGTGGTACAAATCCTTCCCTATAAATATGAGGATGGTACAAAGGGGATGTTTTACAACACATAATCATAGACAAAATTGACTTGAGCTTCTTCTTCATTTGTCTCCTCCGCTATGTTGACATTGCTTGGATTTTTGTTGAAAGCTCCTTTGTTGTTGTTGAAGTTGTTGTTGTGTAGACGACAATGCTTTGTAGCATAGTTGGTTTTACCACATATTTTTCAAGGGTTGACTTGATAACAATCCTTTGACAAATGGTTGGTGCGATTACAATGAATGCATTTTGTAGTTCTTACAACCAAAGCATTCGTTGTGAATTCGTCATGAGTTTTGAGCTTATTTTCATGTTGTTGTAGAGAATTAATGACATCCTCTAGCTTAGGGATAGGGTCCTTTTCTTTAAGAACGGTTACAATTTGTCCAAACTTATCATCGGGCAAGGCTTTGAGTAGAATGGCTACTTGATCCTCATTTTCAATGGGACATTGCACATAAGCTAATTGGGTACAAATACTTTTTAACTTGTTTACAAGGGTCGGTATATCTTCTCCTTGTGACATGGTAAGAGAATAAAGTTGCATTTTAAGTGCTATTTTGGAGTTTTTAGAAATAGCTCCAAAATTTTGCTCTAAAGTAATCCATGCTTGATTTGCGTTGGTGCAATCATCCAAGAAATGTACATAGTTATCATCAAGGGATGTGAGTAACATTCCAAGTGCTTGCTCATCCTTTTCCGTGAAATATGGTAGCCCTCTTCTATGCTCAAGTGTTTCGTTTGGTGCAAGCGGTTTTGTAACAGACCATAATTGTTTAGTCATGAGATGACCTTTGATTTTGGTTTGCCATGTGTGGAAAACTTGGCCATTGAATTTATCTAAAGGCTTTTCACTCATTTTGGAGAGGTCTTACCAAAGTGACTCACTTTTGGCAATGTCTAACTCCTTACATAGATATCTATAATGTGGATGAAAGTGTTTTTCAAAAGCATCAATAGTTTGAATGCCCTTACAACTTCACAATGTGATGTGGCTGAAACTATAGAACCTTGTGTAATTATTTGTGAGTGCAGTTGCTTCCAAGGTTCCCAAAACTTAATGCAAGACTGAGTCGCATTATATGATGAAACTCCATTTCGGCTAAGAATATGTGTTCACAATGTTATAGGCATTTATCTTTTACTAAATCCTAAAGTGTTGCAACTTCATTTTACCCGCTTGCGCAAAGAGATACGTAATCTGTATGGTCAGACATTGTGCACATTATACAATGGTAAGAGTCGAAATTACTACAGATTTGACCCGTAATTAGTAATTGGGTTGGCCGTCATGCGCGAGAATTGTGTATCTCTATTGTGGGTGTGTCTATACTCACGCAATGTACGAAGAACAAATATGGTTGGAAACCATACAAAATGTGTCTGCTTCGTGCCACTACACTTGCTGTTGTTGCACAGCTCTTCAGCCACTCTATTGGCCAATTTCCATGATTCTTTTGCACAGCTACACTTGCTTCCGTTGCGCAGCTATTCAGCCATTCTATTCTCTTGGCTTATTAGGCAAACAGAGACTAAGGAGCACCAGGACGAACAAGGTTAATCCTTTAACTGTGAATTCCACCAGAGTCAGAGTCCTCCATTTAAGCATCGGTGATAGCTTATTAGTTGGACCATGCTACTACTGAAAATGCAGCCCACGTATACTGTATAATAGTTCGACACCTGCAAGATAAAGAAGAACACTACTATATATTTTCTTGACAACAGTCACTTTTGTGGTTACTTACAAATGAGCTCCAGTACAACACCAGTGCACTTCAAAGTTTTCTTCGCTCGCACTGTGGGCAACTATGTGATGGTCGTTGGTTATCACGAATCAGAGAATGAAGTAGACTGTGGAAGTGTCTATCACGAGCAGAACCGATAGCGTAATGTCTCTACGCATTGTCTCCTTGCCATCATATTGTGGAAGAGGCAAAGTGGATTTTGGAAATATCCCTCCGCACACATGCTGCCTTCGTTTCCACTGCCTTTGAGTTCTACCTCAGTGGTGTGTGTAATGCCCCATATGCCTGATGAGCTATTGCTTGGGTATGAGCTGTCTGATGGGCTTTGTGTGGATGCTGCTAGAGGAAGCAACGCAACACCATTTCACTAAGGCAGAGCAGGTGTGCCATTACGATGGCTCTGATACCACGTGTCAACGATGGCACAGCCAAGCAGGATTACACATAAGACAGAGAGACTATGGATACTCCAGATACGCAGAAGAGACGATGAACCATATAGATAAGGTAGAGAGAGAGTTGTTCCCTCTAAAACACACGCACGGATAATAAAACTGAAGTGTGCCTTGTATTACGTGAACAAAAGATGTTCATTTATACAAATCTGGAGAAGCTTTCGGCCAATAAAAAGAAGATAAGAAGAGGATTGGATTATCCCCTTAGATAGAGAGGGTTCACATGAGATGATCAAGGCTCATAGCCAACAGTTGGCACCTTCGGCAATGGCGCAACAGAATGAGGATGATGGAGCACGAATGCCACAAAGATTGAGAGAGGGGAGAGATAAGATAGAGAGAGATTATAAATATTCTCTCATGCACACGTTTCTAATCCTAAAACATGTGCCTTATTTTACATGAAGCATATACACCCTGTTTATAAAAAAAAGGAGAGAGGCCATTGGCTACTAAAGGAGGATAAGGCTATTGCATAGGATTACCTTCTTGCTAAGGTGATCACATGGACTCAAGCTCATTCTACAACAATCCTCCCTTTGAGCTTGTTCTTGATGTTTTTAGGGCTTAATGTCATCAGTGCTTAGGACTTTTAGATTTTATGCCATCCTATGTTGGTTTTAGGATCTAATGGCAACATCTAGCATAGAGTTTTAGGTTTTCAATCTGGTTTTAGGATCACGAGGAGTTTTTCATGATTTTGAAAGCCTTCGTAGACATAGACCTTTTACAATTGGGTTTTACAAGGGGGTTTTACAATATATCACTATCATACATGACAGTGTTGATTTCATCATGTTTTATTTCTTCTACAATATGAGCTTTACCTTTCTTATCCTTGGTGTTTTTGTTACTACATACTCCTTGATCTTCATGTTTGCTTTTGAAGAATCACCTTGATGAAGGATGAGTCTTCTTGCAATATTTGCATGGTTCAAAGACTTTGTACCTTTGCTTTGAGTATGTTGCATAGGCTCCATTTGTTGATATGTTTGTCTTCTTTTCTTCTTCTTGAAGTGAGTTGATGGTGTCCTCCAAGGTAGGGGTTGGAACTTTCTCCTTGAGGATTGTCTTCATGTTGGAATATTGCTCTGGAAGTGCCTTAATGAAGATCATGATTTATCTTTACATCACAATGTGTTAATTGTGTACAAAGACTTTTAAGTCTATTAATTAAATATGCAATACGTTCTCCATTTTCATGCAATAGGCTATACAATTGGATTTTCAATTATATTTTTGAATGTTTTGCCTTAGATCCAAATAATCATTCAAGTGTGCACCAAGCTTCATAAGAGGATTGGGCTTCATCTATGTGATGGACATATTCATCATCTAATGAGGTGACAATGATCCCTTGGTGAGAATGATCTCTAAGGCTTGTTCATCTTTAGTTGTCATCTTTCGTTGCATATTGATCATTTTGAGCCCTACTTGTAATGGTTTCATTGGTAGATAAAGACTTTACAATGTTCCACAAGCTTTTCTTCATTAAGTACCCTCGAAGTTTGGTTTGCCAAGTATGAAATCCTACCCCTTTGAACTTAACTCCTTTATTTTCACTCATTGTTTATAGAAGAGGTCTTACCAAGGTGACTCACCTTTGATAGTGTCTAATTCCTTACAAAATCTCTCATCTTTGGAGAAAGGGTTACGCAGATCAATTTGTAGTTCCTTACCATGTATACATTGTAGGTAAATAGAAGTGTTTACAAAAGCATTCCTATGGTTGGGAAAACCATACCACATGGAATTGATTTGACCCTCTCGTCATACCAATTTTGGCGCCCTTAATTTTCTGTTGTTTCCTTCTATGTGTGCAGTGTGCTTATCCAGGAAATGATTCACCCGTAATCACAATGATAGAATGCCTTTCTGGAATGCGTAATTCAAATATGCAAAAACAGATGTTTTAGCTGGAATAAAATGTCATCATCACATTCAATAGAATCGTAAGCCCGGAGAAAACTCTCTGAAATTTTATCATTTTCATATGAATGGTATTATGTGTGCGTGAATGGGTCAATTTGTTAACTTCAAATCTCCTTGGCAACAAGTTGGAGACAGTTGAAGTAAAATGAAGCTCATATGCAGTGAGCAAACGACTAAGAACAGCCTCATTATTTGCACATTGCATGAGGGACTGTGGAGAGTAGAAAGAAGGTCGCTAATTCAATTCAGACGCCATCGCAGTTGTTTCCCGCGGGTTAGAAGCTTACAGCCTTATGCCATATCGTAGTAGCAATGCCATGGAAAAATGCAGCTTACACCTCTGCCAGAAGGTGAAGAATAAGCACTTTCATTCATTGTGGTTCTTCAGCTATTTGTTGATAGTGTTCGTGGTGTGCCGCAATAGCAATACATGAGCATGTATTACTCATATGAGTGGTGCAGCACTCAGAGTTATGCAATTATTCATGGACTCCCAAGGATACGAGCTGATTCGAGCTGAACTGAAAGAATAGAAGCAATATGCACAAGCTGTAGCCAAATATTCACCACCTTATTCCGTATTTTTGTTGGATAGTCTGATCATAATGCCCATGAAGAGTAGCGCTTTCGCCATATCCCTTGAGAATAGCGACATGTCAGACCAGCGTTGCAAATAATACTGTGTTTCTGAGGTACGAGGAGGAGAAACTATCAGCGCCATACTGAAGAAAGGATACTTGATTGCCAGCACAAAGTATTGAGATTGAGCAGCAGCAGTTGTGAAGACGCCTCTTTCATGCAATGAATCACCAAAGCCTTCTCTTCTCCAGGAAGCAATGAGCGCTTCGATACCAGTTGTTGGACCTTTGGCAATGGCACAACAGAATGAAGATGATGGAGCACAAACGCCAGAGAGAGAGAGAGAGAGATGAGATAGAGAGAGAAGATTCTCTCATGCGCACGGATCTAATCGTGAAACATGTGCCTTATTTTACGTGAAGCATATACACCCTTTTTATTCAAAAAGGAGGGAGGCCATTGGCCAATAAAAGGAGGAAAAGGCTATTGCTTAGGATTACCATCTTGCTAAGAAGTGTTTACATGGACTCAAGCTCATTCTACAACGTATGTGTGAACACAAGAGCACTTTTTTCCCTCTTTAGGAGGTTTTTACCTCCCAGCTTGTACATATGCCTATAACCCTAAAGCGTCTCTTCTCTTTGTACACATTCACTTGGCAATACATTCAGTATTTTGTTGGGCTCCAAGCTGCTTCTTCTTCTTCATTGTGTTGTTCATGTGCTTTCGTAGACCTCAAACTCCAATAGAGGACGCAAGAAGTTACTTCTGACAATGATAATAGTACTAGCCAAGGCGGGGCGGTGCAAGTGAAGAAGACAATGAAGATGAAGGCCCTAATGAAGAGCTACCACAAGTGCAAAGATAATCATCTCATGCACAAAAGTAATCAGTTCATCCTGCTCTGCCCAATCATAGGCAACTGCCTCAAGCAATGATTCTAATGGTCCTTCCTCATCCTGCTCTGCCCAATCATAGGCAACTGCCTCAAGCAATGATTCTAGTGGTCCTTCCTATACAGCACAAGAATCCCCTTTGGATAGTTCAAAAAGTTTAGATAGCACACCCATTTGTAAACAAAAGGAGGAAGATATGTCAACCATCAAGCATGACAATGAACCATAATATAGGTCTCTTAAAACATTACTCTAGGGGAGGATACTACAATCCCAAACTCCTTTAACTCTACATTCTCCCATATGGAGCTCAAGAGTATCAAGCGCCCGGGTTATTTTGTTACCTTGGCAAAACGAAATAAACGATTCAAACAATACAATAAGCATGCTCAGACATTCAAGCTCTACGATGCACCTATAATGTTCTGGGTCAAATGAACGGTTTCAAATACTATTGCGAGTTAATTCTAGATTAAGGTTCCAATGCTAGTGATGAATGGATTGAAGGCCTTCTGCGCACTGTGCTTGGAAACCCTTCAACTTAACCCTCACTCAGATATCAACAAGTCAAGCCCCTGCACCCTATCGGTGGATTTACAGATTCTAATTCAGGACCTTTGTTGCTTATATACTGGAACCAAGAAAACCTATCACATGAATCACTCCCAAGGTAAAACAAATTACGCCTGAAACAGGTGACTTAAGACAAAGCAAAACGTAGGGATGACTTTCCCATCAAAACAGTGCTATAAGCGAAGACAAAAACATTGCCAAAACATTTGTCCGTAAATGGAGCTTTCCGATCTGTTGCAACCGAGCAACATTGTAAATGGAGGTAGCTTTCTTGCAATCCGAACAAGAGAGATTTTCAAATCCTACAAACATATATGCGCTATTACATCGTTGGGCAGGTATGCATATGCGCTATTACATCGTTGGGCAGGTATGTATATGCGCTTTTTCAGTACTCGCAGCCACTCTGATTAATATCGAATAACATTCTTTTATACTAAAGCCATTCTTTCTTGTTTCATTAAAAAGAAGTACATAAGATGTGTATGCCCATGCCCATGTACATGTGTTGGTTTGCATGCATCCATTATGCATGAGCACATACAAATATGAATATGCATGCAAATTACATACATACATGCTCGCACAATGCATACCTCTGTGCACACGTGTGTGTGTGTGTGTGTGTGTGTGTGTGTGTGTGTGTGTGTGTGTGTGTGCGCGCGCGCGCGTGCGCGCGCAGGTACATTTGCACATGCATACAAAGATGCACTGGTTCATAAGCATTGTATGTGTGTGCACATATGACAAAGCACGCATACATGTCTAGTGCCTGCCAACCAATCTAACATGCTCTCATGAACAACAAAACTCTTCCTGAGATTGACAGACGTTCATCTAAGGTAGGCCCCCCTTTTCACTTTCATTACTTGTTGTAAAGAGTTTATGTATAAAGCATACAGCGATATTGAAATAAGGAACCTCTGTTACAAATCAGTGGACTAGGTTGGACAGATTGGAGTTTGTTTATGATGCACTAAACACATTCAGTGAAGGCCTTTTAGATACACCTATTTCATTAAATATGCAAATAATGGTGATGTGAAAGACATGTCAGAGGAACAAAATCTGGCATCTCCCTTATTCAGCACAATATCACATCTAGTTTACAACAATGGATACTCGACGACAAGTCTCCATAAATGGACATTACTAAATGGCTCGAAACTACACATCTTCTGAGTTGATCTCATCAGTTCTTATCAGCCAGCCTGGGGGGCAGCTTTCCAACAGATTCATTACGGTCTCCCTTTACGAGTTATTCCAGCCATCCATAGGATGACACAAAAAGGAGCAAACAGTTGCACACAGAAATAGCTGTGTTGGCCCTTTGCTGGTTTCATGTTCTTCACTCCTCATCTATGGTTGAAAAAGAGTATGGAGCAAATTTGTGGCCATCACCCTCGTAAAACTTGTTCTGGAACTCCACCCAATGTAGACGCAAAGCATGCAGGAAAGCACTCAAAGTTTCCATGCACAAGAGCACACCAACTGTGGCAAATATAAATATTATCACTCCAACTATGATGATAATAACATTTTGGAACCTGGAAAACCGAAAGAAAACTTCTGTGAATCATCACGCCATACAAAAATATATTCTATCAGAACTTTGAACCCACAGCAAATTCATGCATGAGAACTCTATGAAAGATTTTCTGAGAAAACGGGTGTCTAAATGCATGGTTAATAAGTAGACTCATCAGAAGAGCCCATGGAGGCCTCAAAGGGAACTGCTAGTTTGATCTACAGAAGACATGATTGACCACCCTTTTCACAAGCATACATGCACAGCAATTCAAATGGAATAGGCGTTTTGTGCCAGCTCAAATCTCTGATCAAACTTACCCCCATGTAAGAAGCAAAACTTTGTCATAAAACACAGATGACAACTCTGAATGTGCCAAACTGCACAACAAAGTGTATGAAATTTGATGATTAGGCACACGTATAACAATATATTATCTTCAAAAATATACCACAAACTGTGTACCTCAGTGCCCAGAGACGAAGATAAGATGCAGTATTTGAAACTGCCCCTAACACAAACTCAATAGTATGGATCATCTGATGCACAAACTCTTCACTAAACTCAAATTCCTCCTCTTCTGCCTCATCAACTTCATGGTTCAGATCTTCGGCCTCATGCTCAGAATCTCTGAGCATGCTATATGCATGTCCTTGGGAGTTCTACGATGACAAGGAAACCAAAGTTTAGCTGGATAAAATATTTAATTGCATGCATGCATTTATAGTAGAGGGGAATAAAGGATCCTTCTTTTCCAAAAGGGGAAAAAAGGAAACGAAAAATTTATTTAAAAGAAGAGAGGGAGGGGAGAGGAAAGGTACCTTAATGTGTCGGGATCTCAAAATCAAAGGCTTTGGAAGAAGCATCCAAGGAATAGCTATAACAGCTAAAAGCAAGAGGATGATCTGTTAATTTCAAAACATGTGAGCTTTTTGCGGGAGCTTATATGGCAAAAAATTTGTTTAAACATACTGAAGTAAAAGTCATACAACCTGTAGATACTTCTGTCCTGGGAACAGCTGGTTGCCCTCTAGATCACCAGTTGGGCTCAAGAACATGTATATCATGACATGATACAAATCTGCAGTGGATCCTGTGCACCACTTGACAATAATCAAAATCGAAAGGTATCCAAAAAGCGCATTTAGAAAAATAATTTGAGGTACAAATTGGTACCTGCAGAAAAATGCCACATTATAAATTAGTTCATAAATAAACCGCCAGACAAGACTAACAAAAATGTCATGAAATTCCATGAATTGAAAGAAATGCACTGTTTTACTAAGCAAGATCGGGTTTAGATTCGTTTTCATCATGCGCGCGCACACACAAACGTTGCTCTGAACATTATATGAAAAAGAGAGAAAAATAAAAGTAAACAATGTTGCTTTCCATATTAAAGATAGGAAGTATAGTCATGCTGAGGAGATGAAAGTGGCCTTCCTAATCGTTAAATGAGATAAAATAATACAGAGGTTAATGCTAAGTTCACGATCAGCTAAATACATATTTGACATCAACTAAACTTATGGTTCACAAGCAGAGAGCAAGGCTTATTTAGCAAGTCAGATTGTATAGTTCACATTAATCGCCAGCTGCATAACGATCTGAGATGTTGTAAGCACTAACAAGTTCTAAGCACAGGAACTTCTTTGGTTATTGAGGGTTGGCAGTCAATACAAATAGCGTTCAGTGTCTATCCCACAGAAGCCAGTACCTCATAAATCAAGGGGTGCTAAATCCAAAAGACTATATTGCTAAATACTGTAGTGCAAACTATGGCAAAAAAGGATACTGAATTCAAAAGAGTATACTGCCATACTGTAATGCAAATTATGGCAAAATCCACAGGATTGATATGGTATAGTACTAAAATCCCAGCCATTCGTCCACTTCCCGTTTGAGTAATCAAGAGATGAATGTAGAATTGAAAGAGTTTACTTACCATATATTTAAATCATTTTTGAAAAATAATGCGTTGAAAAAACTCAGAAAAATCCCTAAATTCATCTGTGCCACACCAAGCAGAATTGACATCTTCATTTTTAATGAATTGAGAAAAGTAAGTTCTGTTGAGCTTCCATGCCAAACAGGATCTACACCAAATATATAAGGTGCCGATTGAGTCTTCACAAGACCTGTAGTATATGCAGTACTGCACAATATTTCTCAATGCAATAAGATTAAAATGAAATCATTCGAGTCATGAAATAATCAAAATAAAGCAGTGAGAAAGTAAATATACACCTGCAAGTAGAATCACTGCATTGATATGCGGATGATCCAAACAGTGCAAAAGGTACAGAAAAGAATTCGTTGTAGATGAATCCAGTGTAAATTGAGAATAGAGACATAAGTAAAATGACATAGCGACCAGAAAAGGCCATGCTCATTATATCTCCAAGTTTCTGCCAGTTAATTCCATAAACATCACCATCAATATGACAATGTACGTGAAGTGCATCAACCAGCAATCAAATTTCCTGAAAGATACACACAAGATGCACTAGAAAAGCCAGGTAGTAACTTGTTCTCAACATACTTTACCTGACTGCTGTATTTCTTTTCATTTATAAGGAGCCACATAACCGCAAGGAAAAGGCAAATTCCATGCCCCCAATCACCAAACATTACAGCAAAGAGGAAAGGAAATGTAATTACTGTGAACACTGCAGGGTTTGCTTCTTGGTATCTTGCAATGCTGCCATGAAATATACCCACAAAATCATGTCTCAATCTTACTACATTTGCAAAGCACAGTAAACCATAAATATCTCAAACACAAACCCATAGGCATCAACAATTTCTTGAAAAGCCCCAGTGAACTTGTTTGTCTTGAAATATGTAGGGGGCAATTCCTTAGTTTTTATCACTTGAAATATAGTGACCACCTGGGAATTGCTATCAGAAGCTGCACGTTCAAGAGCATCTTGAATCTACAAGAAAGAGAAATGAAATAAGAAAAGTGGATCATTTCTTATTTAGTCCCAGGTATTTTGGGGCTAATACCTGAACCTCAGCAGATACTGGGCACCACCCTTCAGCCACCAAACACTTTCTAGTGACATCAATGCTTAGCATATTCAATGTATGGTTCACAGCCTTCTCCTTTTTAACCTAAGACCGTAAGATATCCCAAAGAAAAATATCACATTAAGCACTTTGTTTCCATCACTACTATCGGTCTATGATTGACAAGTATGAAAGGAAAGCTTACAATAGAATCCCAAAGTTCAATATCCGTGGCCACAGCAGATAAAATATTGTCTCTGTGCCTATCTCCAGCATCAATGGTAGTTTTTAACTCCACCAACCTAGCCGAAACCTACAAGTCCCCAAGAAAATCATTGAAACTCTCTCTCTCTCTCTCTCTCTCTCTCTCTCTCTCTCTCTCTCTCTCTCTCTCTCTCTCTCTCTCTCTCTCTCTCTCTCTCTCTCTCTCTCTCTCTCTCTCTCTCTCTCTCTCTCTCTCTCTCTCTCTCTCTCTCTCTCTCTCTCTCTCTCTCTCTCTCTCTCTCTCTCTCTCTCTCTCTCTCTCTCTCTCTCTCTCTCTCTCTCTCTCTCTCTCTCTCTCTCTCTCTCTCTCTCTCTCTCTCTCTCTCTCTCTCTCTCTCTCTCTCTCTCTCTCTCTCTCTCTCTCTCTCTCTCTCTCTCTCTGACCCAGCTCGATGCGGGGTGTCACATTACACAGAGCAGAGGAGCTTAGACGACAGCGTCGACGACCGAGGACCCCAGCCCGGAGAGCCCGTCCACATCAGAGAGAGATTCAGGCGATTCACGCACGCCATGACATGGAGATACAGAGACGTCAGCAGCGCACCCCTATCGATTTGGACGTTCAGAGCATTTTGAGGATCGCCATGATGCCTTACCCACCGATGCATTATATCCTAAACCCACTCCAGGCATTTAGTGGGTTGTGATACCAACGAGCCTCCCCTCCCTATGCATATCATATTTGTATCTCACCCATTGAGCATATAGAATGCATACCCATAGCACCCCACACCCTTGATGCCAGTTACTATCCACTCCTTTTATACCCGTTTGCGGTACTCACACTTTATTTTCCTTTTGGGATCACGGTGGATTGGATCATACTGATGTATATGTTTTGTCTCATAGGCCGATTTTGGCCTCTAATAGACGTTAAAAAGTCTCTCTCTCTCTCTCTCTCTCTCTCTCTCTCTCTCTCTCTCTCTCTCTCTCTCTCTCTCTCTCTCTCTCTCTCTCTCTCTCTCTCTCTCTCTCTCTCTCTCTCTCTCTCTCTCTCTCTCTCTCTCTCTCTCTCTCTCTCTCTCTCTCTCTCTCTCTCTCTCTCTCTCTCTCTCTCTCTATATATATATATATATATATATATATATCTCTCTCTCTCTCTCTCTCTCTCTCTCTCTCTCTCTCTCTCTCTCTCTCTCTCTCTCTCTCTCTCTCTCTCTCTCTCTCTCTCTCTCTCTCTCTCTCTCTCTCTCTCTCTCTCTCTCTCTCTCTCTCTCTCTCTCTCTTGGCACACCTACGCCCAGAGGTTATAGCAGATCCTTCGACTTGGCACACCTACACCCAGAGGTTATATGACGTCCCAGGACAGCCACCATTACCGATTCCTTCCACACCGCGTCCGGTGATATCCACCCTCTTCACAGCAGGCATGGTACGACAGGCCATCCATAGGCTACAGCATGGCCGTTCAGCAGACCACACGGGGCTACAGGGAGAGCACTTTATATACGCAGCAGATGTAGTTTCCCACTTGATCGCCCATCTCTTCAACCGTGCTTTGGTTGAGGGATTACCCGACTCATGGACTATGCATACCATTACACCTATCCATAAGTCCGGCGATATGATGGACCCAAGGAACTACAGGACTATTATGATAGGCCATATCCTGGCCAAGATCTATGGGGCAGTACTAGAGGCAGAGCTCAGTACACACACTGAGGCAGCGGGGATCAGAGCACCCGGCCAGGCAGGCTTCCGCCGCACTTTCTCCACCATCGACCACATCTTCGTGCTTCGTTGCTTGATTGAGAGCGCGAAGGCGAGGAAGCAGAGACTATACTGTTGCTTTGTGGATTTCCGCAAAGCCTTCGACATGGTCCCTCGAGAGAGACTACTACGGAGGCTCCAGGAGTTACAGCTTCCATCAGACATGCTATGGGCCATCCACGCTTTGTATGCACGAGTCACAGGCAGGGTACGCTGCCCCGGCGGTCTATCTGACAGCCTTGTTAGAACCATTGGTGTGAAACAAGGTTGCCCTCTCTCACCCACTCTCTTCGGTCTCTACATCGACGAGATCACGGAGTATATACAGCGAGCAGGAGGGCGAGGAGGAGACCTCGGAGGTACACCAGTACATATCCTATTATATGCTGATGACATTGTCCTGCTCTCAGAGTCACAGGAGGGGTTGCAGTCACATTTACAGGCGCTCGATACCTTTTGCATGGAGAGAGGACTCACAGTGAACCTTGGCAAGACCAAGGTCATGATCTTCCATACCTCCAGGACAGTACGCCATCGCGCCTCTTTCACAGCAGCTGGAGGACAGATTGAGGTAGTGGACTCCTACGTCTACCTAGGTATCACCTTCTCGGGCAGCACAGGGGTATTCTCCATGGCACAGGCTGCGAGAGATAGATTGACGCGAGGTTATGCGGCACTTGCAGGATTGGAGAGACGCTGCTTTCAGACACATTTTCAGGAGCCCCGGACTAAGGGGTGGCTCTTTGACACTCTAGTGACACCCGCATTGATGTACGCAGCAGCAGTATGGGCACCAGGGATCACAGAGGCGATGTGGACGCAGATTGAGAGGCCCAAGATCACCATGATATCACGCTTGCTGCGCAACAAGCCCTCCGTTCCACATGACATTATACGAGCTGAGCTTGGCACACCACCGATGCTAGTGGAGGCCCTCTTCCAGTTGGTGACCTTTATTCTGAGAGTCAGAGAGCTCCCCACTAGCCGACTCACGAGGCTTGCATTTGAGAGCTCTAGACATTTGGCAGAGACAGGGCATGAGAGAGTATGGTATGCACAGACTTACCGATGGTTAGCAGACCATGGCATGAGCATTACGGATCTCCCCCCTTTTCAGTATGACCTCTCTTCCCCCCACATTACCCTCTCTCGTTCGGAGAGGAATAGGATCATCCGTCAGGACCTACTACAGATACACGTCAGGGAGACATGGATAGCACCACGGGAGCCTCTTCCCACAAAGAGGCAACACTACAGAGAGCACTTCCTGACTGTGACAGCGGATGGTTTCATTCAGAGACCACGATACATGGATACATATATGGCACCAGCTGAGAGAGTGGCCATTGGGCAGCTCAGAGTATCATCACACCAGCTCGAGATTGAGATTGGGCGAGCCACACATACCCCCAGGGATGAGCGATTATGCAGGATATGTAGAGAGGAGGTGGAGGACGAGGAGCACTACACATGTAGATGCCAGGCATATGAGGACATCAGAGACCGCTACCCACAGCTCTTCAGGGGGCCTAGAGAGATCAGGGCTTTATTGGGGACAGAGGACCAGCGCCCTCTAGGTCGTTTCCTAGTAGAGCTCCAGCACCGTCGCGCATCATTCCTCCAGCAGCAGATGGAGATACACCTGACCCCCCCCCCCCCCCTCATACTTATATTACAGATTTTTTCAGACCCACATACACTCGAGGGCCCAGCTCCATGCGGGGTGTCACATTACACAGAGCAGAGGAGCTTAGACGACAGCGTCAACGACCGAGACCCCTTGTCCGGAGAGCTCGTCCACATCAGAGAGAGATTCAGGCGATTCACGCACGCCATGACATGGAGATACAGAGACGTCAGCAGCGCAACCCTATCGATTTGGACGCCCAGAGCATTTTGAGGATCGCCATGATGCCTTACCCACCGATGCATTATATCCTACACCCACTCCAGGCATTTAGGGGGTTGTGATACCATCGAGCCTCCCCTCCCTATGCATATCATATTTGTATCTCACCCATTGAGCATATAGAGTGCATACCCATAGCACCCCACACCCTTGATACCAGCTACTATCCCACCTTTTATACCCGTTTGCAGTACTCACACTTTATTTTCCTTTTGGATCACAGTGGATTGGATCATACTGATGTATATGTTTTGTCTCATAGGCCAATTTTGGCCTCTAATAGACGTTAAAAAAGTCTCTCTCTCTCTCTCTCTCTCTCTCTCTCTCTCTCTCTCTCTCTCTCTCTCTCTCTCTCTCTCTCTCTCTCTCTCTCTCTCTCTCTCTCTCTCTCTCTCTCTCTCTCTCTCTCTCTCTCTCTCTCTCTCTCTCTCTCTCTCTCTCTCTCTCTCTCTCTCTCTCTCAATGGCCGCACTCAGTCGCATCAGTGCGAGGCATACGACATGGATCACCCACATCTCATGAGGGCCAGAGACCCGGTTGAGATTAGCACCAGCAGAGTGTCAGCAGATACGGGTCAGGACACCACCGGCTATGGCAGACATCTACTCGAGCTAGGCAGCCGCCATCATCTCGTTATATACAACGGGATGAATCGTTGGCCAGGTTCAGGCGGATTTACTTGCTTCCCTCACGGGGGAGGTGAGAGCACAGTCGACTACATTTTGGGTACTACCTCTGGAGCTTCACTCATCCCTTCACTTAGTATTGGACGACGCCCACTCGGTGCAGACCACACATTTATCACATTCACACTCTCATCTCAGATTCCCTTAGACCCTCCCTCACCCACTGAGATACATACCACGATACACTTCACACACGAGCTCTCACACGTTTATGCACACCATTTACACACCCGCTTACTCTCCCTCGATCCATGCTCACCTTTGGACACACTCACATCACATATCACCACCATCCTATAGGATTCAGCTCTCTGCAGCTTCCCACACCACACACATATGCACCCTCCACGCACAAGATCCATGCCCCAGAACCGTTGGTATGATGCAGATTGTCGCGAGCTGCGGAAGCACCTACGGATTTTAGAGCATAGAGGAGATATTACACACACACAGGCACAGCGTCGCATGCAGAGCCTTACTCGCCGCAAACGGCGGGATTGGGAGGAGAGACAGTATTGGGATATTTACCATTTGCTCATGAGTCGAGACAGTGTAGTGGCATGGCGACATTTGAGAGAGAGGAGACAGCAGACACCTATCCGAGACCCGAGCACTTGGCATAGCTATGCACGGAGCCTATACGAGATCCCAGACCAGCCTCCCATTCCCAGACCGCAGAGCTCACGTCCCACTACCTCTGACTTCTTCACACCCACTATGGTGGGACGCGCTATTGCCCGGCTGCAGCATGGCAGGGCCCATGATCATTTCGGTTTACAGGCAGAGCACCTCATTTATGGAGGCACAACTCTCGCACCGCTCATTGCCCATCTCTTCAACCGTGCATTGGTTGAAGGGTTCCCAGACTCATGGACTGAGCACACCATAGTGCCCATTCATAAGTCAGGTGACACTATGGATCCAGCTACATACCGGACGATCATGATTGGCCCTATATTGGCCAAGTTATATGGGGCCGTACTAGAGACAGAGTTGAGTACTCTCGCTGAGAGGAAGGGCATCAGGGCTCTAGGACAGGCAGGGTTCAGACGAGATTTCTCTACCATTGACCACATCTTCACTCTGAGATGCCTGATCGACCAGGCCAGGGTGAGGAAGAGGAGATTATATTGTTGCTTTGTGGACTTTCGCAAAGCATTTGACACTGTTCCTAGAGATCGACTCTTCAGACGACTACTTGACATCGGAGCTCCGGAGGAGATGATATGGGGGATCTACGCCTTATACGAGAGAGTATCTGGTAGAGTCAGATGTCCAGGGGGCTTATCTGATCCACTTGCTAGCACTATCGGGGTGAAGCAAGGATGCCCTCTCTCGCCCACCCTCTTTGGTCTCTACATTGATGAGATAGTGGACTTCATACAGCAGCAGGGGGGAGATGGCATTGAGGTACACGGGTCCACTGTCCATATTCTTTTATACGCTAATGATATTGTATTGGTTTCAGAGTCTGCAGAAGGTCTACAGCATCATCTACACGGCCTAGATGACTTTTGCAGACACAGAGGGTTATCTGTGAACCTTGGTAAAACCAAGGTCTTGATCTTTCATACATCAGCACAGGTACGCAGACATAGTTTGTTCACAGCTGCAGGTGGACCGATCGAGGTGGTCGGATCATATGTTTACTTGGGGGTGACATTTACAGCAGCATCAGGAGTCTTCTCTATGGCTCAGGCAGCCCGTGACCGCATCACACATGGGTACGCAGCACTAGCTTTGATGGAGAGACAGTGCCACCAGGCATCTTTTCAAGAGCCCCGCACAAAGGGGTGGCTCTTTGACACTTTGGTTACGCCAGCGCTCATGTATGGGGCAGCCATATGGGGACCAGGATTAGCTACATCAGTATGGACAGCATTAGAGAGGCCACAGATCCTAATGATTGCCAGACTGATCCGCAGTAAGCCTTCAGTACCACATGACATCATTAGAGCAGAGCTCGCTTCACCACCGATGCTAGTTGAGGCACTATTCCAGACAGTATGCCTATTACACAGACTTCGGAGCATGGATACAGAGCGTATTGCTTATCGTGCTTTCGAGGCATCACGTGATATGGCATTAGCAGGCGACACCTCCTCATGGTATGCACAGACACGAGACTGGCTTGCCCACCATGGCTTTGACATAGACAGGCTACCACCACTACAGTACGACTCTCATGCACCCACCTACTCGCTCTCTCATCAAGAGAGGAATAGGATCATTCGTCAGGAGATATGGCATACATACATACAGAGGACATGGGTGAGCCCTAGGGGTACATTGCCACCGAAAATGCTCTACTACCGCGAGCATTTTCTACATATATCAGACACGGGCTTCATCGAGATTCCGAGATACATGCAGACCTACCTTCCCCACCACCTACGAGTCGTCATTGGGCAGCTCCGGGTTTCATCACATCAGCTCGAGATTGAGAGGGGTCGGTCCAGGGGAGTCCCCCGTGAGGAGAGGTGGTGCCCACTATGCCAGACAGAGGTAGAGAGTGAGGAGCATTTTGTTATCAATTGTCCAGCATACTTAGACCTACGAGCACAGTTCCAGATCGAGGAGTCATTCCAGCTGTGCATGACTATGGGAGACCAGAGACGCTTGGGATGCTTTCTCACAGCAGCATACGAGAGGCGAGAGCGGTCACTACAGCACATACATCAGCCACGGGTGAGTACCCAGCAGACCATTACCCAGTTCTTTCAGCGAGTTGAGCTACATCAGAGAGGTCCATCTATAGGGCTCACGCTCCACCAGGCAGCAGCACAGAGAGCACGGCGCCGACCACGCATGGGCGGATATCGTCGACCACGACTATATCATGAGGATGTCTCACGCATCAGGATTGCCTACGACCACATGATGGAGCATAGGCGTACCACCACCCCCTGGGTTGTCTTCCTTCAGGAGGCACTCAGACCACCACCGATGTACCACATACTACACCCACCTCCACCCATCACTTGTCGCTAGGGCGTTTTACTCACATTTTGGATCCCCCCATGTATTAGGTGGCCACTATCTGCAGAGTCAGAGCCACGTCTCCCCAGCCTTTTCCAGCCCTATATAGCTTTGTGTAGCGATATACCTTTTATTTCATTTTATCTTCTACACAGGGTTACTACACTTGTACATGGTTTTTGTCTCATAGGCCAAGTTTGGCCTCCAGAAGACGTTAATATGACTTTCTCTCTCTCTCTCTCTCTCTCTCTCTCTCTCTCTCTCTCTCTCTCTCTCTCTCTCTCTCTCTCTCTCTCTCTCTCTCTCTCTCTCTCTCTCTCTCTCTCTCTCTCTCTATCTCTCTCTCTATCTCTCTCTCTATCTATATCTATATATATATATATATATATATATATATATATATATATATATATATATATATATATATATATATATATATATATATATACGGCTCACCATGCATATCCCACCCCGCCACCATACCGCCAAATGCCCATATCACCATTCACTTTAGACATGAGCTAGCACACATCTATAGCTCACATGTTCGAGAGGGCATCTACTCCCTTGATCCCGCTTCCGCCCCATTGGACACCCTCACTGCCCACGTCTCCTCGATCCTCCACACATCCGCGACTCCCAGCTTCCCATACACCACCCACAACACCACACATTCGACACGGCTGGGGCATACACCTCAGAATAGATGGTATGATGAGGACTGTAGAGGACTATACCGACACCTCAGAGCACAGGGTATCTTGGGATCCATCACGGAAATGGAGGCACGACGACAGATGCAAGCTCTCACACGCCAGAAGCGGCAAGCTTTCGAGAAGCAACAGGAGGCGGAGCTGTTTGACCTCTCATGAGTAGGGATTGCGCCACTTCGTGGAGGGCCCTACGTGAGCCACACCCACCTACACCTATGGCAGACCCTCAAACTTGGCACACCTACCCCCAGAGGTCATATGACGTCCGAGGACAATCCCCATTGCCAATTCCTCCCACACCGCCATAGTGACAGGGGACGGGGTCAAAAATGGCTAGGGACGTGCGTCCCGGCCATCCCATACACAAAAAAATGGGTCGGGGATGAGACCCGTCCCGGCCAAGCGTCCGAGACAGGGGACGCGTCCCGGATTGTCCGGGATGCCTCGTCCCATGTCAGGGACGGCCCATCCAAAAAAGCTCATTATCAAGAGATTTAGATAGAATGTGACATATTATATACGATAAATCATACTAATTGAATTTTGATTCTTGACAATCAATAATATGGAGTTAATCGTTCATGTAAGTCCAAAAATCATAGATGTAAAAGCTGAAAAACTCAAATGAATGCAGCATGTGAAACACCATACTCTATGATGTCCATTTTATATTCTTAATGATTATTCTCTCTACTATCTAATGTCCCCCCTTCTCCTCCTCTTTGAGTTTCACACTCAGCCCCCTCCGCCCACCCCGCTCCCCGTCGGACCTCTCGTCTCGAGCCCCGTTCCAGGACCCCTCTTATGAGCCGACCCAATCCCGGGACCCGTCCCCGTTCCGGAGCCCGTCCCAAGTAACTATGCACACCGCGTCCTGTGATATCCACCCTATTCACGGCAAGCATGGTACGACAGGCCATCCATAGGCTGAAGCATGGCCGCTAAGCAGACCACACAGGACTACAAGGCGAGCACTTTATATACGGAGTCGATGTAGTTTCCCACCTAATCGCCCACCTCTTCAGCCATGCTCTGGTTGAGGGCTTACTTGACTCGTGGACTATGCATGCCATAGCGCCTATCCACAAATTCGGCGATATGATGGATCCGGGGAACTAGATGACTATTATGATAGGCCACATCCAGGCCAAGATCTATGGGGCAGTACTAGAGGCAGAGCTTAGTACAAAAGTTGAGGAAGCTCAGATCAAAGCACCCGGCCACGCAGGCTTCTTCCGCACTTTCTACACCATCGACCACATCTTCGTACTTCGTTGCTTGATTGAGAGCGCGAAGGCGAGGAAACGGAGACTCTACTGCTGCTTTGTGGATTTTCGCAAAGCCTTCGACATGTTCCCTCGAGAGAGACTACTACGGAGACTCCAGGAGTTACAGCTGCTATCAGACATGCTATGGGCCATCCATGCTTTGTATGCACGAGTCACAGGCAGGGTGCGCTGCCCCAGTGGCCTATCAGACAGCCTTGTTAGCACCATTGTGTGAAACAAGGTTGCCCTCTCTCACCCACTCTCTTCGGACTCTACATCAACAAGATCACGGAGTATATACAGCGAGCAGGAGGGCTAGGAGGAGACCTCCGAGGTATGCCAGTACACATCCTATATATATACACACACACACACACATATATATACATATATATGTGTGTGTATGTGTGTGTGTATATACACACACACACACTTGGGAGTTACTTTCAAGAGTCTACCAAGACCTTTCACCATGAGGCAAGAAGCTATTGACAGACTCACTCGAGGGTATGGAGCCCTGACCATGCTAGAGCGGAGGTGCCATCAAGCACACTTCCAAGAACCCCGCACGAAGGAGTGGCTTTTCGACACACTAGTCACCCCCCCCCCCCCTTGATGTATTCAACCATAATATAGGCACGAGGCTTGACAGTCGATAAGTGGGCACAGATTGAGAGGCCCCAAGTATGTATGATCTCACACTTATTCCGTAGCAAGCAGACCATACCACATGACATCATCCGAGCAGAGCTATATGCACCACCCATGATCCTCAAGGCACTATTCCAGAGAGTGAGTTTCATTCAAAGGGTGAGGGAGTTGCCACACGATAGACTCTCTCGTATAGCTTTTGAGGTAGCTATACAATTATCTCAGAGTGGGCATGATAGAGCCTGGTACTCACAAGTCAGAACTTGGTTCGCGACACATGGACTCAATATGGAGAGTTTGCCACCTTTTCAATATGAATCGGACTCACCTTACTATCACCTCTCTCGCAGCGAGAGGAATCTGGTGCTCATGCAGGACTTATGGAGGCTCTGTATCAGGAGAGTATGGAGATCACCCAGTTTAGAGGGGAGGATGTCAAACTACAGAGACCATTTGCTCACCATTATGTCAGATGGGTCCATACAGAGACCACACTATATGGACATCTATATGCCACAGAGTTCACAAGTAGCGAATGGCCAATTGAGGGTCGCATCGCACAGACCGAAGATCGAGAGTGGGAGACACAGTGGGGTCCCGAGGGCAAAGCGGATCTGCAAACTATGTAGAGAGGAGGTGGAGAGTGAGGAGCATTTCGTATGTCGATGCGCAGCATACACTTAGATTAGAGACAGATATGAGACTTTGCTCAAAGGACAGCCCACCCTATGAGAGATTATGGATTCTCGAGATCAGAGACAGTTAGGACGTTTCTTGATAGACATTCAAAGGCATAGAGATGCACTCTTACCACTGACACACACAGCTACACATACAGAGAGGAGACAACTGGAGCTCATTGACTTTTTCCAGAGGTCTAGAGTCCCCTCCCCCCTTGGTTCCCAACGAGGAGTGACACTACAACAGGCTAAAGTGAGTTGAGCTACACGATGACCGCGAGTCACAGCACTCGGAGGAGTGAGACTATACCATCGACAAATAGAGAAGATTCGAGCCCGACGTCGCGAGGCGACTGAGTAGCCCCGATGTGAGCAGATCCTATAGCTTTCAAACAGGAAGCTCTAGCATCGGCTTCATCTATGTATCACATCCTGCACCCCTCCATTACCACTGGATGGAGCTAGTAGACAGATGCATCTTCATGATTGTATTGACCTCAGCATATATACATGCATATATCTCCAGAGAGAGGGCTCCATCAGCCTTAGTATTTTACCACACATGTTTGAGACTAGATTGTATTAGTTTTTATGATCTTGCTTTACTTGTGTGACAACCGGATGACATCCGCATCATGTATCTTATGTTTTGTCTCATAGGCCGACTTTGGCCTCTCATAGACGTAAAATCTCTCTCTCTCTCTCTCTCTCTCTCTCTCTCTCTCTCTCTCTCTCTCTCTCTCTCTCTCTCTCTCTCTCTCTCTCTCTCTCTCTCTCTCTCTCTCTCTCTCTCTCTCTCTCTCTCTCTCTCTCTCTCTCTCTCTCTCTCTATATATATATATATATATATATATATATATATATATATATATATATATATATATATATGTGTGTGTGTGTGTGTGTGTTATATTGGAAATCAATGTACACATGGTCCATTTCCAACAAATCCAATTTAGGACTTAGCAATTTTTTGTACAGTTTGGGTAGAACTTTTTTAAGCTGTCAGAGTTGGGAACCCTAATTCTGCCCTAAAATGGTGGATGAACATTTCTGAGGTTCTAAAAGTAGAAAACTCAAAAAAAGCTAGGTCATGAGTTATAAGATGGCAAAAGCAGAAAATTTGGGCGATTAAAAATAAAGCAAAGTGTTTTTAATTAGCGAAAAGCTAATTTAGCGATCTCATTAAAATAAATAAAAAAACACGATACATAGCTTTTCAGCTAGCGATTAGTTTTTTTCACAAAAATTAACGATGAGCTTTATTTGGAGGCCTAAAACCTATATAAGAGGACCTTGGGCACACTTTTGGACAATTCAAGCTAGAGTTGATGCGCACATAGTGTCAATCTTGGAGTTCTGAAGCTTTGGAGGCTAAGGAGAGGTGAAGGAGAGGCTACTCTCTTGGAGCAAGGAGTCTTCTACAAGTTGGTGGCAGCTATCTTTGTAAGTTAACCCTATTTTCTGTTTTTAGGGCTTCTGAACACTAATTTCAGAATTAGGGTTTGCTGATTTTCAGATTTGTTGCACTTTCTTGAGAGGTTAGGTTCACTCCGTTGCTCATTTGCTTCACACACTCTCAGATTATAACAGCATAATCTGAATTCTGTACATCATCATCTTTTTGTCTATTCTTCCATTTAGTGAGTGCACCATCATATGGTTGAGTAGTACTCCCATTTTGTAATTTGGCCATCTATATTAGTGAGTAAGCAGTTTATTTACGTTACTTACTCTTGTCTCAAGTTTCTCTCTTATCTCTCACTTATCATCTTGTTTAGTTAAGTGTATGCTCAAAGGTTTTTTAGTATTGGAAGATCCTGGGGCCCCAAATTCCAAAACTTGGTATCAAAGCATAATTGACATACACGCTTAGTTAAGATGAGTGACTATAGAATTGAGATTGAGGTAAAGTTGGATGGATCGTCTAATTATCCTATGTGGAGTTTCATGATGATGAATTTGTTAGTGACAAAGGATTTATGGAGTATCGTCAATGGATCCTTAACAAGAACAAAACGAGACGGCGAAGAAGAGGATACAACAACTTCAAGACGAACTAGTATTGCAATCACAGAACCAATTGAAGAAGAGGTAACCACCTCTACATCCAGAGTCACACGTAGATCCTTACCCAGAGTTCCTCCTACTGAAGAACAAGCAAGATGGGATGCTAGAGATGCTTTAGCACTCTCATTCATAGCAATGAGTGTCAAAAAGCATATTCTACCACAAATCAGATCTTGCAGAAGTTCTAGACAAGCTTGGTTGAAGCTTGAGAATCTTTTTCAGAGCAGAAATCCTACTAGGAAAGCTCACTTGAGGAGACAACTAGCAAATACAAGGATGAAGGCTGGTGAGTCAATTCAAACCCACATTACAAAGCTCGTTGACTTGAGAGATCAACTTCTAAATATAGGAGTTGAGATATCTGATGAAGAAATGGTAAATACGCTGATTAATTCACTTATTATCTCATATCAGTCTTTTATAACCACTCTTACTCTTACAACAAGAGATAGAGAGGTTACATTTGAAGAGTTAGAGTTCTTGTTACTTCAAGATGAAGATGAGTTGAAGGGAATGGAAGAGAATGAAGAAGCACTTTTGTCTTCATCAAAGGGTAAAAAGAAGAAGGATAAGAAGGAAAAGCAATCCAAAAAGGAAAAGCGATCCAAGAAGGAAAGTAATTCCATTTCACCTTCTACTTCAGATTCTGTTTCTACTACATCTAAAGCTTATAAAAGCTTTGTATGGATTAAAGCAGGCACCTAGAGCATGGTATGAAAAGATACACACATATCTTTTATCCATTGGTTTCCATAACTCAGATGAAGCTCCAACTCTTTATGTCAAAACTGAAACAAGTTTGATGATTATAACAATCACTTATGTGGATGATATTATAATCACAGGTCCCAAAGATGAAGATTTGCAGATGTTCAAAGAACAGTTGAAGCAAATATTTGATGTGAATGATTTAGGAATCTTGCATTATTATCTTGGGATTCAGTTTCTGTTTAAGGATGAGTGTATCTATATGACAAAGCATGACACAGGAGAAGTACATTGAGAAACTATTAGAAAGGTTCCATATGACTGATTCTAAACCTATGCAAACACCTATGGATCAGAACGCATCTTTACAAATAGTAGCAGATGAAGAGTCATTTGATGCTACTTTATATTGTCAAGCAGTTGGATGCTTGATATATCTTTGTAATACACGTCCAGATATACAGTTTGCAGTTTCTCAAGTATCAAGGTTCATGCAGAATCCAAAAATGATACATTGGAAGGCAGTAAAGTGGATCTTCAGATATTTGAAGGGAACTTCAAATTATGCTATGGTATTTTCGAAATCTACACATTTATTACTAAAAGGATTTTCAGACTCTGATTGGACAGGTGATAGAGACACAAGAGGAAGTACAAGTGGTTTTTGTTTTTATCTTGGAGATTGTCTTATCTCATGGCTTTCGAAGAGACAACCCACTATTGCAACTTCATCCTGTGAAGCTGAATATCGTGCAGCATTGACAGCTACTTTGGAGTCAGTTTGGTTGCATAAGATTTTCAGTTATCTAGATGTAAGAGTACATGAACCCATTCAGATATTTTCAAATAGCCAGAGTGCAATAACTATAGCAAAGAATCCAATGCATCATGCAAGGACAAAGCATACAGAGGTTCACTACCACTATATTCGAGAGCAAATAGCAAAGAAGCACATTGAGCTTATTTATGTTCCTTCTAGTGAGAATGTTGCAGATATATTTACCAAAGCATTGACTAGAGATAGTCATGAGAAGATGTGCAGGTTACTGAAGCTTGTACCAATATGACATTGAAGAAGGGATTGTTGGAAATCAATGTACATATGGTCCATTTCCAGCAAATCCAATTTAGGACTTAGCAATTTTTTGTACAGTTTGGGTAAAACTTTTTTATGCTAGATAGATAGAGCTTCGCGAGAGCTATCTAGTGATATGCTTCATTCCGTCATCAGAAGTCAGACTTGGGAGAAAAGTCAAACCCTAATTCTGCCCTAAAATGGTGGATGAACATTTCTGAGGTTCTAA
>CM035426.1:42891181-42896181 GCA_020310875.1 Ceratopteris richardii
TTTGGATCTAGAGCTACTATTATTATTTTTGCCTTTACATTTGCCTTATGCTCTCATAGCTAGGATTAGGTCACTCATGGTCTGTTGGAATTCTAGATTCTGCCTAGACTTTCCTTCGTGAAGCAAAAGGTTTAGCAACTTTTAAACGTGACCACTGTATCTGTGATAGAGAAAGTCATCCGGAAAGACATGTAAAACCGAGGCAAAGAATTCAAAATGATGATCACAAGCTCATCCTCTTCAATGAAAATGTCAATATTAGCTATCATATCTACTAGTTCTTAAATTCTAGTTAGATGTATCATGTGCTTCAATAAAACATCCTTCTTTCATTATCAAACTGTGTAGTTGATGCTTCAAGTATTGCTTTCTTGCAATATTTGGAGAGTAAAACAAGTCTCTAGCCTACCTGAAGTTTCTTTAGATGTTTTACAAGGTCTAAGATGAGGTATGGCAGACTCTTCACAAAAAGATATATGATGGCAAAAGCTTCTGCATCTTTAATACCCCTTTTTTTGGTTCTTGACAAGCTTGTCGAGCTTCCATAGTAGCCCCGAGTGAGTTTTCTAACTTAGTAGATGTAGAAACTTCATCATCATCTCTAGATGTCTCACCTCTTCCAATTCTATTAGGTATAGCTCTAAGTCTTTCACGGCATTGTAAATTACAAGACACAATTCCAATCATCTCTTGCTATCAAGATATTTTAGAGCATATAACTCCAAAATGGATAATTGGAGCTACCCTCGAGACGATCATCAAGAGACAATATTCCAAGTACACTACATTGGTTTCTATCATCGATTTCGACTCGTGTGATAGATAAGAATCCTAAAGCTCAAACAAAATAAGGTTTTGTTCACACAATACCAACAAGTATGAGCTAAATCAATCTTACGCTTCAAGTAACATCAATAATTACTAGGTCAAAAGCAAGTCAGAAAGATTGCTCAAAGTTACAAGATGCTATACCGAATTCAAAATTAGCACCCTATAATACAAAGACACCACATGCATGAACTCAGAAGAAGCTCTGCCAACTGAGTTCCTATCATTTCCAAAACTGATGAGCATCGAAGAGATGGGCAAACTCAGCCATAATGAAGCCAAGCATAAGATGCAAGATTAAATTAGGAGAGATTAAAACAGACACACAGCTGACAGGCTATACAGACGTATCAACTTGGTGCAACTCAGTCGCAGATCCAAAAGTGAAAACTGTCTGCAGATACAACAAACATGAATTCTAGGATGAATCCAGGAAACGCCCAAATTCACCCCAAAAAAAATGCAACTATACGCTCATGGTAGTCAATGAGAAACTATACAGAAGCATCAATATATGCTTGGGTGATAAAGCAGATGCAAAGGTCAAAAAATCATTGGAGCTGAATTTTCTGCAGATCAACACTATGCTGCATTCTTGAATAAACAGGGGGATCTTTTAGTCCAAACTACTGCTTTAAGAGAAGTATAAAGAAAAATGAGAAAGGAAAGGCTATCTTTGTAAGTGTTAGGAGGCGCAGTGCAGTAATGAAGTTGTGGAAGCTAAATGGGAAATGGTGCCAGATTTGTTGATTACCAAAGAATTGATTTAAGTAAACATGGAAATGCAACCTTTATACCATCATAATTTCAGATTTATTGCAACTCACAAACAAAGACCTTGAGAAGTGACACCAGCAGAGAGAAACAATAAAAGGAACTGCATCGAGGTATAATTTAAAAAATCCCGCGATTTTTGCAGAATAAAAACACTTAAATCTCTCTTACAATTTACATCTTAAGCAGCGATTTCTATCAACATCTTTTTATTTATTTATTGCATTCCTGAGTTGTATATTGATAGATAAACTACTTAAGTAGGTACAGACTTTTATAGAGACAACAATGGAGAAACATACTAAATCATTAGATATGGAAGTATTTTCTTTTCAATATTTTAACAATTTCTATTTTGTTTCTTCTCTTTTTTTCCTTTTTAACAAAATCTTTATTTTGTTGCTATATTCTTGCATTCCATAAAGATTGGTAAATGAATCAAATGAGTTAAATATAGATCGATAATTTTTCTTGGATTCATGGGTCAAAGATAAACAGATAGAGAGAAAAGGAAAAACACAAAAACTTAATATACACACTCCATACGCTTTGGCATTAGCACAAACAAAGAAACATTTCAGGAAAAGCCAAAAAGGTTAGGAAACAAAGAATGTGACATGCAAAAAGAAGAAGAAGAAGCTTAACATACACTTTTATATTTTCCAGAAACTAGCAAAACATTAGCAGTTGAGCAATCAATCTCAAGGACTACAACATGAAAAACCCATTGATACAAGGTTTGCTTCTCACTAATACATTTAGGTTCAATGCAATCTCTGTCAAGACCTAAAACTCCGGGTGCCAAATTATTCTAGATATCAGGTGTCTTAATCCACAGATGTGGGGGGGGGGGGGGGGAGAGAAACATTAAACATGAACATATAATCACACTACCTTGAAGGCAGTTCTGCAATCATAGAATGAACAAAAACAAAGATATTTTTTAGATTCCAGTCTTACTCCTAACCCCCCTGAAAATAAATATAATGTATACAAACATGTTTATGCGTTATGCGATATGAACATTAAACATGCAAGATACCTCATCCAACATTTGTGCTTGCTTTCCAGCATCTTCTGGAAACGGATATTTATTTGCCCCAAAAGCTTCACATATCTTCATAACCTTCTGTTTGGCTCGTTCACCAGAAAAAAATACAAGGAACACAACCTTTTCCATCTGCAAAATTCATAAGGCAAGTTTAAGATGTAAAGTTACTTTTTTCTTACAGACTACAAAAGGAAATTTACCACCTATCATGAATAAAAACACAATGCATGTAGTGTGGTGATACTACCGTGTATTTCTTGAAAAATTGAAAAAATTGAAGGGATACATATGTGCCAAACATTAGGCTTGCATTGTATATAGCCTCATGAGTTCAGAAATCTCTCATCTTACGCACATATAGTGGTATGAAAACACGAACACACATACATTTAAAAATACAACATATACACATATGAACATAGTTTTTGCATCCATGAACCATACTTCACAATGCACATGCATTAGAGTATGAAAATATGAAACATGTACCAAAAAAATAAAAAATACAAAAATAACTTCAAACATGATGCATCATTGAGCTGGTCGCTTTCATGGTATTGTCATACACTGCCATTAGCTTAGAGTTGCACTTTCTTTGGAATGAGTTTGAGATTTGTTTGGACAAGTGTATATATGCATTGTGTACATATCTATGTAGTATGTGCATACATGCATAAACATACCCTAAGCCCCTCCTTTTCATGTATTTTACCCCCTTTATCTTATTACTATTGTATTGCACCCTTGTGAAAGGCTCGTAAAGGAGGTCAACAAATTTTATTTTATTTTGCATGTACCTTTTGGAGGTTGCAAACTGGACTGCTGACCCCCCTATTTTTTCTACAATAAAGAAGACCCTAACTAGTAACTACTCAAAGTATCACTAAGAGCTGGATATCATCTGTGGGTCAAGGCCAATTTGTCAGGTAAAACATATTATTTTGGGGGGCAGCGGATCAACAAAAGGACTAGGAGCATGGCTTGATTGAACGGAAACAAACTCCTCGCTTGGCGATCACCTACCAGCAGAGCCTAACCCTTCAAGACTTGAGAAGAACCATAAGTCCCTTATCGCTTCCCTTTCCAACAAGCTCTCTCTTTGGCATTCCTCTCTCTCTTTTCCATCTTCCCTTGTAGTGGGTCGTTCTAATGTTCACCCTACGCTACACTTCCATTTTCTTCGCGTTGTTTTCTTTTTGCCCCCACCTTGTCCTTCTTGGCATAGGTTCTAAGTTGCTCATGTTCTACCTCGGTCCTCACCATTAGTATCACACTTTGCAAACTCTTTTCAATCAACTCTCTTGTTGCACCTACATAAGAAGTGGCCCACAAGTGGAGTCTTTTCCCTCCTTACTCTTCACCATGGATTGCAATTAAGTTTAAGAGATTTGATGGAAGGATTCAACTTGTGGACAGTCAAGATAAAGAGCATCCTTAATCCACAAATGTGTACAAATGTCAAAACCCTTGGAATAGAATGCACAAGTGGTATGGCAGAAGCTGTGAGAAGGGCATATTTCTTTTTAAAGTAATATGTTGAGCTAAGTAAGAGATGTAGGATTGCATTCCTTCAATGACAAAATGAAGGTCATTATCTTATTCATGACCTACTAAGTACGAGACGCAATCCTCAACTAAGAAAAGCCATAAGAAAACTAGTAGGATCTCTTCTAGTCTGCCAATGTGGCTAGAGGGGTAGAGCACCTATAAAAGGGACCTTTACAAACAGGTCCAGAATTGAGCAAGAGCAACGAGACCTCTTTCCTTCAATGTGAAAAAAAACAGGACATAAGAATCCTGAATATAGGTTTTGCCAAGCAAAAATAGATGAGAGAAAGAACAACCGAAAGAATGAGCCCAAGAAGCATGATAATGTAAACATCTACAAAAGAGAAACGGCAAACACAACTTCAAGACTCAAGATGTTTGACTCAAAAGACATCGTATGGGATGTGGAGGATTATGATTAAGATGGAGTTCCTACATATATGCTACTCACTACACACTTCTTTTATTAAACCTCAATCATTGATGAAGGGCCCTTTGTGCTTCATTCCATTGCACTCGATGTGAAAAGTGCTCTCTCTCTTTCCATGTCGGTAAGTTTAAAAGATTTTATCTTGGAGACAACCATCCCAAAAACATCAACACAAATAGATTGGCCATGAAAATTATCAATAGCTTTCTTTACAGCAAGTCCACTATGTCCTAGGAATTCGCAAGAGCTAATTGTCTACAATCTTCACTAGTGGCATGAATTCTCCACAATCTTCACTAGTGGTTCATCAACACTTGTCTCTGACTCACAGTCTTTGTCGTCTATTTCTAAAACCTCTTACTAGCCAAT